>OX463849.1:35783331-36010636 GCA_949825065.1 Odontocerum albicorne | reverse complement strand
ACGCCTTTTAATATATTTCTCTCACCATCTGTCGAAAACATGTTTCCCAGATATAACACTTTGCATAAATTGTTTCAAATAGCATTTTCATTTTCCGCCACTACGAGTATAACCATATAGTCCGTAAACAACAACCATTATGAGATTTCCGTTTCACTCTTCCCTCGTTCACATAAAAGTCAATATAAATATTGAAGAACATCGGAGACATCATACATTCTTGCTTGACACCTTTCTTAACACAAAACGATTCGATAATCTTTTTATTCCTCTCACACCTATTATATTAAAAATGTTTTCCATTATTCGACCCATCCTTACTATTTAACACATTTTAAAATGAGATATGTTAAAAGTTTTAAATTACATACATACGTACAATCATACCGTTTTCCTATTGGTCTAGACAGAAACAACTAAGCTTCAGAATTTCTTATCGCGACACACTTCTTTTGACCTCTTCTGCATCCATATACATTCTGATACCACTACTACGATTTATCTGACTATTAACATTTCCTCCCTTCAACATATCATTCAATCGATTCAACCATACTTTCCTTGGTCTTGTTCTACCACGCCTTTCACCCATATTTGTATTACATATTTGTTTTGTTAGTTTTTTTTCATTAATTCGTTCTACATGCCCAAATTATCTCAGAGTGCATTTCTTTATCTTAATAAATACATCATGTGCACGCCTTATGTTCAAATTCATTCCTAATCACTTAATTCCAGATTCTGTCATACATTGTTAACCCATGTATTGTTCTCTGTGCACACATTTTTACAGCATTTTTTCGACTTTTTTAACATCTTTCCACATCCACGTTTCATTTACATACATCAAAGTTGGTACTAAAATACTGTTATAAACTATCATCGCAACAGATTTTAACTGTCCGGTTCAAGTATATATCGTCGTCATACAAGAGAAAGTGACCAACTAACAAAATGCAAAATGTTCAGGAGAGCCATTTAACCATTTTTACACTTTTGTTTTAAATTTTTTTCTTAAATAAACGTATTCACATTTGTGATTTTTTTTGGGTGTATAGAAATGTTCATTGCTTTCAAAATAAAGAAATAATATTTTTGAAAATTTTCATACAATTTTGCTTGTAAAAAAATAAACATCAATGCAGATGGTCATTTTAAACAAGTCAAGATATTATTATTATTCTTCCAAATTCTTGCTGCGTTATTTCTTCCAGGCTACCATTATGTTAGTAAGGTGTCAGATAGTCATTAATCACGTTTTCGCGAAAAATGCACTTGGTCACTTTCTCTTGTATGACGACGATATGTTTTAGTGCCCCATAGACTATTGTTAACTTTGTTAGATACCCCTTGTAACTTTTTAATTTTTTAGAGAATATTACCTGAAAAGCAGATTTCCTCAATTTGATCTAATATTTCATTGCTTACCCATACATCGCATTTACTTTTCGTTTCACAGTTTTCTATCACTATAACTTTGTATTTCACAACATTCATTCTCAAATATTTTTCTTTACATCTCCTTATACCATTTACTTGTCAACCCCTGTAATTCATTCTCATTCTCTGCTAGCACTACAATATCATTAGCATACAGCAATTCGTATATCGTATTGTATTGTATTACACTTTCATAGTATACAATACAATCTGGTGGCCTTATTAATAATGTGGCAATATCTTCCAACACACCAGAAATATGTTAAAGATGCCTTAAGTGAAACCATAATGGAACTGGATTCCAGCGGGATTTGACCCGCAACCTCCGGGCTAGGGACAGGCATCTTACCAACTAGGCCACGGAGGTCATCATAATAATTCTTATTCGACATTTTTGTGCCATCAATGGACCTCTGTAGTTCCTTCAAACTGAATTTAAATAAATATTATATAACCAGGTTCACATAACACATCCTTGCTTTACTCCTTTTGTAATAACATACTTTACTTTCGGAATATAATGCCGCAATACCATGTATTAATCTACATTCAACACCAAATGAATAAATGAATTCTTCTCCCCTTCTCACGCCACTCACATTTGCACTGTATAATTTGTTTTATTATCTTTTCTTCATTCCCAAACCACCTCATTAAATTCATCTTCACCTTATTTCAAGTTTTTAATTTATTAGCATAATTTCATGACAGATATCTTGTTACAAGTTCTGTCAGAATATTGAGAACAACATAGTTCCGTTCGGTTGCCGAAGCGGAAAAAAAACTTCGTATTATGCAATAGCACCCGGCACAGCGGTATCTGGGTTGTGAAATGTATACGTAATGTTGATCATTCTGCTCGGAGCAATCATTCAAATGGGCAAAAAAAAGCATATCTTTAAAATTCCGTATAACACGAAACGAGATAAGATGGATGTGATAATAATTATCATATCGTATGGCAATCTTTCTTTAGAAACGTGAACCATAATAATTTATATTTTAAATTAATTACTTGCAATGAGATGGATTCACGGTGAATGTTTGGAGTCTTATGGTTCTGCTACGTATAAATTATTTTATCGCGAAAAGTAAGGCGTAAGCTAGTGGTCATCCACACGATATAGCGTGGTGAGATACTGTACCTTGTATGAAAACCAGTGTAGTTTCGGCAAGGCCCTGGTCACACCAGGAAGTGACTTCAGCTAGTGACATAACAATTCATGACGAAATGTGATTACTGTATTTGTTCGTATGATTTTGAACTTACGAGTATAAACTCGCGTTGTGTGTGATAATTTTTTTTTTCTTTGGTCTATTTTTTTAAACATTACTAAAGATATGTTAATGTATTTATCGGCCATCGCCAGTGTATTGGACGTATGCGTCACCCTGATTAATATGTGTAGATTTATTATATATTTCTTGGATATTTGTTTTGTAAATTCTTGTTCATATTGATACGAGTATGTAAATCTTGTTATATTTGGTATTTCCTTGATGTTGTATGTAAACTCTTGATATTTTTGACTTTTGTGTAAAAAGTTTATCTTTCTTTGGGTCCATTCGTTATCGCAACCGCAGTGGAAATGTGGACTTATGGACGGGCGTCGTGACTAGATCGCAGACCGGTCGGTTTAAGCAATGGGCAAAACTCCCGAAAGTTGTTGCATTTAGCGAGGTGTGAGCGCTTACGACCGACCGACCGTTCATAAGAGGGGTCTATTTCAATTTTTGAATATATTCTCAGTACACTCTACTGAGTTTTACTTGAGACCCACTACAACTTGCCATAAGAGGAATCTCTTCACCATCGATACCTTCTCTTATCGATCTACGCCTTTTGGAATTGGCCTGAATTCTCCGAGCATTGCGCAGCAACCAACATACCTATATACAGTTCTTTGTACCCTGTCCGGTATAGCCAGTAAAATTGATTACACATGACCGATCATGTTTTTTATTTTAATAAATATTAATTTTATATTTTCATTAGCTGTATAATATTGTAAACGTTACCTATTACTAGTGAATGTACACAACTAAATTAATTAATAGATGTGAGAGAAATCTTTCGTTATAAAATAATAAAAAAATATGAATAAATTATTGTATACTCTATCTAGCTACCACCTTCATATCCTAACACTCAACTTATATGTTTATTTTGCAATATTTTTTAATATTTCAATAATAGTTGGTTCGAATCCCGAGCTGGAGCGCCTTTGAGGAGAGTTTGATAATAACTAAACGATGCTACAGAAAATTTCCTTTTATTATTTGTATCTAGTATTTGCTAACTGGGGTTGGGTAATATTTAAAATAAAACTATAAAAATCCCTTATAATTAACGATTTTCTTTATTGCAACCAGTCAAAGGTTATGAAATTTTGACGTGATTAATCGCGATTCTTTTTGCGTTTAAAATTTAAAGTCTCGTATTTTAAAGTGCAAAAAAATACTTAAAAAACCTTGTCCTGTACCACAAGATTCGGCAGCTGCAATTGTCCTTAAATTAATCATCTTGTCTGGGAGAACTTCACGTTCAGCGATTCATATTTTAAGGTAAAAGAAAAATTGAGACCTTGTGAAAAGTTGTTGCAAAACGCCGTCTCTTGTGCCGTGTACAATGAATTTGAAAACATAACCTGAATGTAGTAAGCCGCAGTCGCGCATGGATCTTTATTGTCTAGCTAGAACATTCAATGATTACGTATAGTTGAAGTACACTTTGACGAGTGAATGTAAAAATATTATATATCACTATAGTATGCATTCACTATTTACTTTAGTGAAGGTGTACATTAACTATTAAATGTTAACGTTTTCTATAAATCCGTTTCTTCTGCAAAATATACATAAAAAAGCCCACCAATACAGCAACTAATAGCTAACAAATATTTTAGCCATAAGGTTACTTCGCTACTGATGGCAACGAACATGTTAAATCTGGGATGGAACGAGAATTTTTAAATAATAAATTAATAATTTCGTGTGTTGATTGTAATAAATAAAATCATTCATAATATGTTTTCTGAAAGGGGTTTTGAATTTCTCTGATAGATATCGTTAGCACAAAATTTTCGTAACAAACTTCATTGCAAACGTGTTGAATGTATATCATTAGGAAAGATTTGGCGCATTTTGCGGTAATTATTAACCCAATTGCTTAAGCGGATTTGTTGGCATTATTTTGAAGATGAAACAAAATAAGCATTTCTTTCGGTTTAATGCTTTTTTACTACCGAAAAGGAAAAAATGCGACACAAACAAAAGAATGTGCAGAATGTGTGTGTCAAATGTGATTTAAAAAATCTGTAATGGCGATCGGCACTCGAAGATTTTGTCTAAGCTGTAAGGCCGATTACCACTGATAACAACCAAAGCAAGGCGTTGTTCAAGAATAACCAGTACTAGTTGCAACCCGTGAAATATTCACGGAAGTAAAACAAATTCTACATTTATGAAAATATATATTCATAAATATAGAATTTGTTAATATATATCATTTAAACATCGTCCCCTTTTACACCGGTTCAAAAATTGTTAACTAGGTATTTAAAATTCGTTCAGTTATCACGGACCCACCGAGATTCAAATTTCGAATTACTTTCGGAGAGAATCCAAGTATTCTTCTCTCGCTCTCTTGTATTCAAAATTCAATTCTCGTATTCTTTCTTCGACGACAACCATCCTATGGGTACTATGCCGTAGAATCATAGTATAAATAGCCTATTTATACTATGATTCTACGGCACGAGAAGTTGCTAAGATACCGAAAATATCGAAAACCTCTATCCACGAACATTTGGTGCAATTTTGCGCTTGAATTTGACTAATATATTGTATATTTCATAAAACTCCTAAATGTGACAGGATTACTTTAAAAACAATAGGCACTTACAAGTAGATACTTATGTCACGTAACACTTGTAATTCCAAAGCGATTATTAATTTATCAAGGCAACTAATTAAACGTCTGAATAAGAGCGAATTCGTATTTAAAAAATCTGAAACAAAAACAGGAAAGAACTCACCGACAATGAATCCATGGCACCTGAATGATTAACAATTATTCTCATAAGCAACAGCATCGACGTATGAAAAATTCACACAAATCCATAATGGCCGAGTATCTTGACAGATGAGAAGTCGTCTTGTGCTGCTGGCACAAATGTTTTCACATGAGTAATCACCAATACTGGACGACTTAACATGGATAAAGGAGAACTAACCAGAGGAAACAGTCTTTAAAAACGGTATCAAAGATGCCTGTAATCAGCGCCATGGGAGCTAGTATTCTACAGCATAATTATGTCGTAATACTTAAAATTTCTGCCTAAAAACGGAGGCAGCAATTTCTGTACCAAAAGTCTAGTAAATATTAGTTATTATTAACTTAATGGTTTTGCTAGGTGAGGTCTTTATTACGAGTAACTCAACGTTATATTTCTCCTTCATCGCGTACTTAATGCTATGTCTGGAACTTGGTGCATCGTTTGTCTTCATTTTGCCCGACCCTGAGCCATTTTGAATGCAGTGTTTAATGAATATCATATTAACTCCTTTATTTAATTAGTTCATCTTGTAGAAGACCTTCCTCCTTCTCGTATTCCCTCACCTGCTCCGGTAATCACCAGATTTCAAGAGTTTCGTCAATACTTCTGGTAACATTCCAAAAGTATGTAAGGATCCTTTACCTGCATGTTATCGAGAGTCTTTCAGTAATCCTTGAAAGATAGAGTCGATCGTGCACCTTCTCAAAGTACAGGTTTCAATTAATACTTATTCTGTAGAAAATAAAAAAATTCTGAAGTTTAATCAAAGGAATATTTAATAGATTTGGCGTATTTTTTTTAATGAAACATTGTTTAAGAATAATATCAACTGTTTACGTATAAGCTTTAGATAGTAATTAAACGTAAAACTCCCACAGTTTTACCTTGAAATCGCTGGTCATTCTATAGAAATAACCTTTTCACACGTAATTCACATGAAATTTGCTTAACCCACTTTGCTCCTCTCTTTTTCTCAGATCTGACGTAACATTTACCAATGATGTTTTTATTTTCTTCTTCGTCGTGACCTCAATGCTGAGGAACATGACCCACACTGAAACTGCTGCAGTTTGCACAAATGCTTATCTAGTCCTCTTGGAATTCTGCTATCCAAAGGGCTTGTGGCAAATGCAAGCCCATTACCTGGTCACTCTAGCACATAGATATTCTACCTTTGCTCCAGTCTACACTCCACAAGTCTCTCCATGCCCTCCTTATGCGAAATATAAGCGAAGAATGCGACAAGTGTACAATTCTGAAAGTCTTCCAAAATAGAAGCATTTGTTTGTTATTTCGTCCATGAAACATCCAGCATCACATCTCGAAAAAAACCTTTTAATGATCTTTCTCTGGCCTTTCTGGTTCAAGTTTCTAATGCATGCCTTTTCACAACATAGAAATATTTCGAAAATCAAAGTTTTAACATGACGTATTCTAGCACCGATGTTATTTTAATAACTATTACACATAGTTTTAACAACTATTACATAATTTAGGTGCATGCTTAAAGTGTTTTCGTCGGCTTTTTGTTTGATAATTCACACGTCACCGTTACGAGCTCCAATTTCCTTAGCGACGTTAAAATACTGAAAGGAGCCAAATAAATTATGTAGCATTGCAAGAAGAATATAAGAAGTGACTGCATATAACATAAAATGTATTGAAATAATTAGTAATTAGTGTGAACTGTGTGATGACGGATAAATGACTTAAGTAAGACGAAGAAAAGCACTCTGATATGGTTTGGGCATGTAGGAAAAATAAATGAAGAAAGACTAACAAAATAAATATTATATATAGCGCAAATATGAGTGAAACGGGTGGTAGAGGAAAAACAAGGAAAGAACGAAACGCAAAACATCAGAAAATTGTAAGAGTTGTATAAAAAGGTGTATGAATCTAGAAGACGCGAAGTATGTATGTGTCAAGATAGAAAAGTCAGGCGCTCTTTCTTCTCTGTTTATCTCAACAGGAAAACGACGTTTATATATATATGTATGTCAATATTTTATTCTGATTATATTGACTTAAAACCTCTTTCCGTCCATCGTGAATAGTCTATGTCAGACGTGGGCAAATGCGGCTCTTCGTTAGGTTAAGTGCGGCTCCTAGTGTCTCTTGTAAAAATATACTCGTGGATACTTTCTTTCCCCATTATGCTTGTATTTTCGCGATTTTCCTTTCTAAATGTTGTAAGTGACAAGATGCGCATGTATGAATGCAACTGTCAAAGACGCAAGTATTGGTGTATACGTTTGTGCTATGATTTCAATGTGTAGGGTACGCGCGAATCTCCTGCCTCTTTATGTGCGCAAACCGTATTCTGCACTATTTTTATATTTTCTTATATGTGTATTTTTATACTTTATATAGCAATTAAGATTTGTGTAGAATATGTAATAAATTAGAATGAGTGTATTTAATACTACGTGAGAACGTGACTATGGTGTGGCTCTTTATATATATGAAAATCCAGAGTGTGGCTCTCGTTGACCTCATGTATGCCCACCCCTGGTCTGTGTCTTTAGGCATCCCATTTATTTCGTCCAATGATGAAAGGAGGTCTCCCTTTTACTTCTCTTTTTCGTCATCCGTTTTTCATCCAGTGTTGAAGTAAAACTATCTCTTTCCAGTGTTTCGCCTGTTGTTCAAAATAAGCCTGCATCCATTGTCTTCGTTTTTGTTTTTATCAGCTGTTTTTCATCCAGTGTTAATAACAGACCTCTCACTCCATCGCTTATCTTTCTTTTTGTTTTCAACATAAGCGTCACTCTTTCATTTGATTTTTTTTCAGCTGTTTTTCGTCCAGTGTTGAATATATTCTCCTCTAATGACGTCCATAACCCTGTTTTGGGCGTTGTTCTTATTTCTCCCAGCTTCTTTTCTAATGTCACTAGATCAACGAGATTGAGGTCTACAAACACTCCTCTTACTAATAAACTATTAAAAAATCTACTTTGTCAAACTGTTGTCTTGGATCTTCTATATTATAAGATGCCCAATTTCTTATTGCATCGTAATATGTTTTGTGTATTGTAATGTAAAAGAAAATAAAATTTTCATACTTAATTCTATATTATATGATGATCATTGTACATTAATTAGTACGATACTTGTTTTTCACGTATCGTACTAATTAATGTACAATGTTTCAATTTAGATTCATTATTTCAATTTAGATTCACAGTGGTACCCAAAACAAGATGTATATCCAATTAATTTTATTGTAATACGTCTAATGCAATGTTATGTTTATACGAACTGTCATTTTTAAACTTTGTATCAATGAGAGCTTGCCACCCTGTGATGGATAGTGAGTGACCAGGACTTATATTTTATTTGATTATTAAACGTTTTAATACATAACAAAATTATTTTTATAGCAAATTACAAAAAATAATCTAGCAGATTTTGCATAATTTTAATTTAAAATATACATTTTTCACTGGACGCTTAGAGTCTAGCACCGTGTCTGGCGGAATTTTTTAGCACAGTAAGGCAAGGGTAAAACATGATGCAATATTTTTGACACATTTAACTGAGTTGATGGCATTCTAAAATTATATGATATTACGATTAGGTAATTAAATTAAGTATGTTCCAATTGGAAAATTACACACATTCTACTCGTATTACGCCATATCTCATTTGGGGTAGACCGATAGAACATATTTCCGCGCTATTTTATCAATATAAATATTTCTCATCTCATCCACATTTATACATTTTGTCACACATATTCTACTGTTTTTCACCTTTCTTACTTTTATTTCAGTTAAATTTGTCAACAATGTGCCTTCAACGAGTCCTCCGATTCTTTAGGCACATTGCTAGTATTCAAGGAGACAGTTTGGAGAGGTTCGTGGTTACTGGAGACGTGGTAGGGCGATGCACAATAGAAAGAATCCCAATGCGTTGGACTGACCAAGTGAGAGACGCAACTTGACTACTCTTAACAACTGTTCTTCGAGCCACAGAGTGCAGGGATGGATGGATAGGAGTCATCAAAGGCTATCATGGAAATCACAATGCTCAGTTATGGGCTACACGACAGGATGAAATCTCCTTCCACTCTTTTCGCGATCTACTTCTTCCTCGCTCTATATGGCAAATTAAATACGATTGTGGGATTGATTTTTTAGCCGTAAAAACAACCTGACTTTCCTTTTAACACTATGACGAGAAAAAAAGTTTGTTTTTGAATTAATCATCCTTTTTATATATTTTGGTAACATGATCTGTTATAAATAGTATGTTACAAGAGAGTTGTGTTGACTGGTATTTGAAAATTGGAAAGCGCTCCTCGAAATCGAATGCCGGAGATAATAAAATAAAATTTTAATGGATTTCCATTTTCACTACCGCCCACTTCTGTCAATAGAGAGGCGGAATCAGGATACTGGTTGACAGCTGGTATTTTTTATTGATAGTGTATGGAAAAACGAAAATACATGGAAGTCTTAATAAATATATATACACACACTTGGAAATCAACATGCCCTATTAATTTTGTGGTTTTCAGTTCGATCCCACCACAAGTGTAGACCTAAGACAACATAAATCCCCATCCAATCTGATCTACACTAGAAGATCGATTTTTCCTTTTTTTTTATCACAAATGCCAAGTGTGACAGAAAAGGTCAATGACACATTTGAGTCTGAAAAAAAATAATACCGACGACAGACTTAAATTCCGACATGACGGAAGAAAGAAAACAACTCCCAGCGCAGATTTTGAGGTCAGGCAAAGAGATTAAACATTTCAATGCACGTGCATAGATTTTGTATTATGTAAAACCCATACAAAACATTTTTTTGGTTTATTAGATATATCGAAAAAACAATTATCAATATTATGTACACCAAAATATTAAGCCCAATAAATGGATAATTTTTATTGCATTGCATTACACTTTCGTTGTATACATAACAACTTGGTGGGTTTATTGCCATGTGGCAATGGCTTCAACCAACCAGAGAATATTACGGAGACTTTAAGTTAAAACTAGACAGGAACTATTTTAAATAAATCGGGTTCTAGTTCTGGGGTTGAAAAATAGACGTCTTACCAACTAGACTACGAAGATCGTATTATATGGTCAAATTAGATCTTATACGAGTATGTTCCATACTCTACCATGCAAAGCGACAAGACATTTTCTTGATTATCTCGAAACATTTATTCTTATCACGTCAAAAGCTATCACCCGGACAGCACGGGCTTTCCAAGAATCAAGTCCTCTTCGGTGCAAGACACCGCTCCTCGAGCACTGTAGCAAGTATTTTTTAGACTGCCCCTCATCGCAGATACAGAGTCTATCTATCTCACAACATTCTCCATTATCATATCAGGTAAAATGTGGGTTAGGTCTTTTTTTTTGCATAATTATGCCCTATTTGTCATTCGTATATTTTTGTTTCTCAGCTTCTCAAGTTTCCTCCGGTTAAAGTTTTTCCAGCTATCATTCTTTCCTTGGCCTACTTTTTCAAATTGCATTAATATCTGATCACGTACACCTGCCACGACTTATTATCTTTAAAATAAAAGGACGATTTATAGAGCGCCGTTTAGAGTACAGATTCTCCTCAACGGCACTCTAGCTCGGGATACACTTTTATGTTGAAAATATAGTTTCCACAACATAAAGGTGTATTAAAAGTGGCTTCACCGCTTCTAACCTTATCACCTTTAATAGTAATTAAATCATCTTCATTACCAGCAACAAAAACGGTATTATCTCTATACCGTTATATCCACATGAGAATATCACAAATCCTTATTTTCCATATTTCGTTATGTTAAATCAAGGGATGGATAAGGTAATTTTAAATATGAGATTTTTATTTTGTATAATCGGATACTTCTAATTAATTTGTGCTTACATACATACTGAACGGATATGATATACGTCAACAGTGATTGGAATAAATGAAAAGGGAAAGTACTATTCATTAACTATGCATCACGCGATCGTAAATTGTAAGTTACTTATACGCCGCGAAACGTGAAAATTTGCAGATATACAATAGTAGAAAAAGGGCAGAAAACTGTAGGTAAATACTCTCTTCAGGAACATATCAGTACAGGTACTCGTTTTATTTATTTTCTTGTATTGCACCCTTCAACACCAATTTAGAGACGAATCTAGAATTCCCTCATAGTTGAGCAATTCGAAAAGATATTTCTGTGTCACCTTTATTACAAAAAGTATGATTTTTTCCTATGGTTCTATCCCACATTTTTAATGGTTGAACTTGGATGTACCTTACGAGTGAAAAGAGATCTATGTACCTGTACGAGTATATACTCGTACATGCATGTATACAAATTGCTAACGGGAAAAATAAAACCCCTTTTTTAATTGATGGTATATGGTAACGATATTTTGATTGGTGGTATAACGAAGGCAGAAAAAATAATTAATAAACTTCCTATCCCCGCAGCGGAACTTTTTAAGGGTATCGGGTCCTTGATGTAACCAACTTATATGATACATCGAATCCATTCTCTGGCACTATCATCAAGAAAGAAAAAAAATGCAAACTCAGCAAAGACACATGACATGCAGGGCAATTAATCTAAATGTTCACAATCCCTAGAGTTAGAACATCTTTTACCCAAAGGCATTGTGCCTTTATAGCTCGCATGACATACCATGGGGTACTGAATTCAATAAAGACAAAAGGGGCAAAACATTCAGACAGTGTATCAGAGCGTGGTTGTTATTGCGACAGGAGTGCTTGGGCTTGCAGAAGGGATAACTTAAAGCAAAGGTTTGTATAAACTCTTGAGTGTGATGCGTTTTTTGTGATTACGTACGGAACATTTTAGGATGGACTTTTTAGTCTATATGGAATAATGAAGAATGCGGAGTTTGATTCGCGTAATACATATGATTGAGTCTCACTGTTTATCAAGTTACCGAGAGTATATAACAGGATATTTTATAATCCACAATCGGAAAAATACAGCTTTTTTTGCCATGTTATGTCCTCAGCATGATTGAGGCAAAAGTCTAGTTTACTGGGGACACAACAAATGATAGGCAACAAACCCAGATCCATATAATTTATGTGTTCACTTTAAGTACTTGTTTTTTTCATAAATTATCTATAAATATTAGGTGTTAACATAAGTTGGGTTCGTTTTTTTTTTCAAATTTAAAAATGAGCACCAAAAGTAAAACAAAATAGTAAAGGTTCTACATTATTCGAAAGAAAATTTTCTGCTCTACAAGATATTGTGTTTGCTTTTACGTTACATATATTATTTTATTTGATTACAAGCCTTCAAAATGGAATGTCAAGTAGACGAAAGGGTTCCACATGTTTTGAGTGAAAACAACAAAAATCAATTGTCGAACGTTGATTTTTGTTGTTTTCACTCAAAACATGTAAACCCAAGCTCCGAACTTCTGGACTTTTCCCATTGATTTAAGATGACGGTATACAGTCATGTGACTATAATTCATCTGCTCAGCCAATTCAACGGTGGTTTGAAGGGGATCTTCATGAATAATATGGTTTAAGTGGTCCTCATAAAAGTCCACTGGTCGTCCGGAACGCTCCATGTCTTTCAAGTCGAAATTACCGTCTTTGAAACGCAAAAACCATCGACGAGCTGTCCTTTTATTCATAGCATCTCCATTGTACATTTCGCAAATATTGCGAGCAGCTTTGGCAGCTTTATTCCCTCGATTGAACGCGAACAGAAGGTGTCGAAAATGCTCACTTTCGTCTACTTGACATTCCATTTTGAAGGCTTGTAATCAAATTAAATAATATATTTAAGGTATATGTAAACACAGTATCTTGTAGAACAAATAATTTACTTTCGAATCACGTATAATATTTACCATTTTGTTTTACTTTTGGTGCTCATTTTTAAATTTGAAAAAAAAAACGGACACAACTTATGTTAACACTCAAGACAATTTCTTGTCATGTATAAATATAAATAAATTGACCAACTTTTATTTAATGTACCGAACAATTATTTACACCGTCACGAATAAAGATTGTTTTTTATTTCGTATTCACAAACTGGGCTGTTAAGAGCATCATCAATAGCATGCGGAATGTAATCATACAGAATATAATCATATTGAATGAATTTTCTGATATCGATATCTTCCACGTCTCGGTGGATAAATGGAGAATTGAACTCCTTACTAACCATTGTAGGTATATCTGAGGCATTTTATCCTATATGTTGACGTTTATTATCGATTCATCCTGTCATGACTGAGCATTGTAACTCCCATGATAGTCTCTGACGTCTTCTTTTCATCCATCCCTACCCTCCGCGACTCGAAGGGCAGTTGTTAAGGGTAGTTCAGTTTCATCTCTCACTTGGTCAGTACAACTCATTATGATTATTCCTCTTGTGCGTCATCCTTCCACGCTTAAACGGTTTACGGTTATTTTTATTCGAAAAGTTTTTTTATCCAACCACATTGTGTTTGCCATATTTTGATGTAGCGTTTGGCAAAAGCTTCAAACATGACGCGTTTTTTCACTTGACGGTCATAAAAATGACAGTCGGTTACCTATTGTCAAGTTTTTATAATCTCTTACAACAATCATACATATTTTTTCAACATTGCGGTATTTTAAAAATGCATATACATTGGTTGTGTTTGCAAAGATTCAATAATCCTATTGTCAATCATTTAACAAGTGTCGGAAGTGTAGAGATACCCTCACTGTCTCAACTAATAAATACTCAAATCAATGCAGAACGGCGATCAATGCAGATCGAACTCTGCAGAACGGCAATCTTATTATATAAAAGCAGACAAAGGGTGGGTCATTCCTGCAGTTTACTTGCTTGCAAAGTTTAATAATTTAACATATGCATATAATATAGCACCGATTCGTCGGTTTTTTGGATGTAAGAATAACTAAAAAATAATTAGTCGAATGATGCAGTTAATTGAAATCACATTTTTTTGTTAAACCCAACTTTCTTTGAGTGTCTATACATACTGAAAACGCCTCACTGAAAAGTTGTCGCTAAATTTGATTGATAAATAAACAGTGAGAGTAAAACGATGTCAGATTGACCCCGAAATTAATTAGCCAATCAAATTCTTCGAAGAAAAAAGTAAAAGTGACGAGCGACTACATCGAATACCAATGAGAATGAATCCAGTTATGATGTCACTTCTGTGTAGTAGCATTTTAGTTAGTATTCCAAAGCTGATCGTCAATTTCATTCCTAGATTCATTTGGGAAATCGTTAAATTTAACTAAAAATGCCTTATTTTGATTACGTATTTATATGCCTTTCCCTTGCCACATCCCTTATAAACGGCGGAACTTTAATTCATTCATTAAATCGTACAGTAAGTAGCCTTTTAATGTATCTGAATGGGTTTTTCGAAAACGCATTGAAAACCGTGACCGAGAAATAACATTGTGTTCGGCTCTACAGTAGACATGGAACCATTAATGTAAGCACAGAATTCGCGGTTAATCATCGCATGTGTTTTTAATACTAACCCGCATGTGAAGGGGCCACAACATTCACCTATGCGTGTGTGCATAGTTATCAGAAGAACTTTTTTTATCAGACTGCTACAGCTTTCTTGGTACCCTCGGGGAAAGAACCAGAAATCCTCGAATGAATGTCAAGCATATTTTAAACTAGGTCACGGAGATGCTCTGAAGCGCGTTAGGTATTTTTAAATGAGCTCTCTTAAAATGATATTTGATAAAGTTATATTGAATTAATTCTCTACAGATATTTGGTGACCAAAGATTCATTATTTATCAACATTTCACCCCGAAACCCCATCTCTTATATCCCAATCTCATGTTATATTATATTTGTGTCAATACTACTCTAAGTCATTTCGATATAAACACAACTCTACTTATATCATTTGTCACCTCTTTATTAAACGTTAACCAATATTGTTGATATAAAAGTCTGATTATTTCTAAAAGTAAGCGTGAAATGGTAGAAAAAAGTGAGCAAACCTATACTGATACCTCAATATGTGTAATTGCAAGTGTGGGGATATTTCAACTTGGATGTTTAATCATGGCTGAGGGTCGTAATCTCTCCGTTCTACCTGTTCAATTCCGCCCACGACGATTATTTACCTCTCCCTACTTTGCACCTCTCAGGGTACTACCATCACAGACAATCCTGGTACGTTCCTGACTGGTCGATCAATTGGGAGGGGGGTTACCTCTGCTTCGTCGTCCCTCCTCATTTTCCGTTAGCACGTGTTTCTACAGATTATCTTCAATGCGTCTACATTGCCAAACAATTGGGAGTACTCATCGCAGACAAATCGTGGATAATCTGTCCTGAATCTTAATCGTTCAAGGTATTCTCAGCACTACATCTCGAATGCATCCACTGTTTTCTCATTTTTGCCCTCAGTGTCCGGGTTCCCGCTCTATATTTGTATTTTTGTAATATATTTAAGAAAATAAAGAAACGAAGGAATATATTAGTCTTTTTGCGTGGATATGTGTGTATATAAGGGCATTAAAGTATGTATAGATAAAAGTGACAATCACAATTTTTCGTACCTTGCACTTTCATGCATACATGATTTCGTCCAGTAAAGAGGACAGTAAAAATGCAAAATGAAACATATTAGCCAACATACGGGGCATGAATGAAAATGTTATATTGTTTAAGGTTACTTGGATTGAATATTCAAGATCTAAAACATTTATTCCTTTCTTTATTTGTTTTCTCAGGAAAGATAATTAAACGTTAATTTTTTTAGAACTCTTCAAACATGCGAGTGGGTGAGAAATCACTTGGAAATGAAGACTTGATTTATTTTGATTAAAAAATGGTAGGTCAAGTGCAATGATTTAGAATGAACAGGAAGCTTCGAAACGAGAAATATTTCCTGCTGAAAAAGTTGGAAATTTTATGAGAACTGGTTAATTGTATCGATTTCTTAACTTAATTATAAAAATTATTTCAATTTGATGAAGTGAAGTTATGTGTTTTTTACATCTCGTTTATATTTAGCATATGTTATGTATGAAATACCTTTACTGAATACACACAAACAAAAAAAGTAAATAGCAATGTGCCTGAAATATATAAACTATATCCTAAAATTACACATATAACAAGGTCATGGAAAAGAAAATATATTTCGAAAAGATAAGGCACTAAAAGGTCCGGGCTCATGTTATAATATCCATATAATTGAGCCCTACATACCCACTCATAGGAGGGTGAGTCACCCTTATACATGTAAATTATAGTACAAAAAAGTTAAGCAGTTGATATTATACAACTAGAAACACGGAATACTGAAAAGAATCGAATAAACGCTATAGATATGCATGCACTTACAATAATACACGATATGACAATGTATGACTGAATACGAAATAAACTGATAAGGGATAAATGAGAATTTAAGACTGATGGGTTGAGTAAGATGAAGAAGAGCACTCTGAGATGGTTTAAGAACGTGAAACGAATGAAGGAAGAAATATTAACAAAACAAATATGCAGTGTGAATTTAAGTAGAAGGTGTGGTAGAGGTTGACCAATGAAAGTATTGTTAGATCAAGTGAATGACATTTTGAAAGAGGAAGATAAATCGCAAGAGCTTTATAAGGTGTATGGATGTGGAAGAGGTAAAATATGTTTGTTGTGGAAAAGTCTGGTATTTGGTCGTCTTTGTCTAGCCCAGCAGCAAAATTGTATGCATATAATATTGTAAATATATAAACGCAAGCACTCACACACATAGAATCAAACTCCAGATTCACTGCCAGCATATACCATAGAGAGAAAATTAAATAAAAATACCAAATTTGGATAAAACTGAGAAATAAACTAAAAAATAAAATAAATGACACTATACACAGAACAACAGAAAAAAAAGAACGAGCTGAAGATGAACAAGCTATCTTAAATGTGTAAATTACTCTAGAGGTGTCGTTTGAGGACATTCCGAAAGGAAATACCTTATGAGGGTTGTTCTAAACTGCGCTATATGATTTATTGTACAATATTATAATTATTGTTAAAAAATGTACATAATTATATGAAATACTTTATTCTGAAGGATTAAATGCGAATGGAAAAAAATACTAGATTTAATTCGAAAAAAAAAAACAGGTTTTGGTTCTAAATCATTAAGTTTTAAGTCATTAGCTTATTAATTATATATACAAAGAAATTTTAATGCATAAATAAACATTCAAAATGTATAAATTTATTTAATATTATATTATACTGTCTTACGGTAATAACATTTCTGTTTATGAGCAAACACTGTTTTGAAAAGAAATAAATGTTACTGTGGTATAGTGTCAGTAACCTTCTGTAATGAACAATTACACAATTCCCCGTAGATTGGATCTCCTCACTGAGAAAATAAATGGTTACATCATAGTTGAACAATACCGCATAAAGTGCTACTCAAGTTCACTAGATAAGTTATACAAATGCAAAAAAAACATCAGGTTGTAAAACATACAAGATAATCACGCAGAAAAACTTACATTTGTCACAAGCGATTTTTACACATGTTTTTTTTTAAGATTCTCTCTTTTTGTAACAATTCAGTAATAATTTCTAACACACTTTTAAAAAAAGACATCTATCTCATGGGTGGCATATATTAGGTCCTTACATATGAAATTGGCGTTTTGCCGTACTGGCAACTTTGATCTCAAATATCTTCTCTTTGGTTAGGAATTCCAAATTCAAATTTATACAGCTATTTACTCAAGTATTTGTGTTTCGAAAATTATAATTCATTTGTTTTTTCCTCAATTGTTTTTTTCTTTGCGTCACTCAGTTTACAAAATGGAAAAGTTGAAATATCGCGTTATTTACGAGTACGAGTTCCACCGTGGCACCATTGCTGCAGAAACGGCTCGAAGGATTAATGATGTGTATGGCGACGGTGCCGCAAAAGAAAACACAGTGCGTTTTTGGTTCCAACGTTTTCGTTCTGGAAATTTCGACCTGCAGAACAAGCCCCGTGGACGGCCGGAGACCAAAGTTGATAATGAAGAATTGAAGGCTATTGTGGAAGCGGATCCATCGCAAACCACGTCCGAGTTAGCTGCAGGCTGCGGTGTTAGTGATAAAACTGTTTTAATCCACTTGAAGCAAATTGGGAAGGTGAAAAAGCTTGAAAGGTGGGTACCTCACGAATTGAGTGAAGCAAATCAACAAACGCGCGTTGACTGCTGCGTTGCATTACTCAACCGGCACAATAATGAAGGGATTTTGAATCGAATCATTATGACCTGTGATGAAAAGTGGATCCTGTATGATAATCGGAAGCGCTCATCGCAATGGCTGAACCCTGCCGAACCAGCCAAACCATGCCCCAAGCAAAAATTGACTCCAAAAAAGTTACTTGTGAGCGTTTGGTGGACTAGTGCTGGTGTCGTTCACTACAGCTTTCTTAAATCTGGCCAGACGATTACGGCAGATGTCTATTGTCAGCAACTGCAAACCATGATGGAAAAGCTAGCTGCTAAACAACCGAGGCTGGTTAATCGCTCTAGGCCACTGCTGCTTCATGATAACGCTAGACCACACACTGCAAAACAGACGGCTACCAAATTAGAAGAGCTTCAATTGGAATGTCTAAGACATCCACCGTACTCTCCGGACCTTGCCCCAACAGATTACTATTTTTTTCGAAATTTGGATAACTTCTTGCAAGGGAAAAAATTCAACTCCGATGGGGCAGTCCAAACCGACTTCAAAGATTTTATTGATTCCCGTCCGAATGGTTTTTTTAGTAAAGGGATCGATGAACTACCTATGAGATGGCAAAAGTGCATAGATAGCAATGGTACATACTTTGATTAAATAAATATATTATATTAAAAAAAATCAACTTTATGTTCCTCCCAAACAAAACGCCAATTTCATATGTAAGGACCTAATATTTACTTACATCATTTACTGTCAGATAAAACACTACAATACAGAGTTATATTTATTTATTTATTTAATTAATTAACGACACAACAGTGTCTTTATATACAAATGAACATGTGACAGGTTATAAATTACTTAAAATTATTGACAAATAATACAACTTTATCTTAAACTAACATGAAGATACAAAAAGCAGTAGAATAAATTACAGTCATCGTTTTAAAATTATTTAATAATCTTTGAGAATTTTGTGGAAATTTTATGGATATATATTGAGATATAGAAAACACATGGCCTTATTAGTGGGACGAGATGCAAGTTGCTTTGCAGAATTAAAAGCTTCACACGTGCTGATGCAGGGTTACTCAACTCCAGAGGCAAAATATTGTCCTTAATATTTGGTTTGTATTACGTTATTTATATTAATAAAGGAGAGCACAAAGTTAGTAGCTATTTCTAAATATTGTTGTAATATTCTGGCGAATACTATATATACTTATATTAAAAATATCTAAATTGTTGCAAAACTCGTTTCCAAGTCTTTGCATACGAATTATAGAGGAGTTGATTTTATAGTTAGTATAACAATTTTCGGTATAAAAGGGATTGAGCTGTCTTGTGGATCTAGTGGGGATACGAAATGAAATACTTGCGAGTAAGTGAGGTGCATCAATCACTGAGTGAATGATTTTGTATAGCAGTACTATATCGGCTGTTTTTCTTCTGTCACACAGCTTCAAGAGTTTCACTGCATTTAATAAGTTGGGATAATTTCTTTCTTCATGCGGTATTCCAAGTTTAAAATTTATGAATATATGAATTAACTATTACAAATACGAAATATCAAATAGTTGAAATCGATACCTGTAATACATTATTTTAATATTTTTAATCATATAAATATACGTAAACTTAATGTTCAAATCAAATTATGAAAATAAGCGCGTTTTACCTGCAATTACTTCAGTTATATAAATAAAATAACCGGCTTGGCGAGACTTCCGTGTACTGTTTTAGGGTTAATAAACTATATTTTAAAACAGAATTTTGTTTTAAATCAAATAAACTAGATTTTAAGACATGATTTTATTTTAGGCTAAATAAACCAGATTTTGATGCAAGATTTTTTTAAGGATTGGTAAACTAGATCGTGAATTAGGACTTGATTTTAGGGTTAACAAACGACAGTAGAAAGCGAAAAGGGATTATTTTTAAATGTTTATAAATCAGATAGTGAAACGGAATTTTATTTTAGTTTGATTTGCAACGGGATAGGATTTTATTTTATAAAGTTACATAATTTATATTACACAATTAAATTTCACTTTGAAGTAACATACCAAACTAGTTATCACCATATTTTACCATGAAAATGATAAGGAAAGTTAGCTAAACTGCTGTTTTCACTACTTGGTAAAATAACTCAACAGTAAGTTTAATCAAAACCAAACGTGCATATGAACGACTGCTCTTACTAGAACCGGAATAGTCTGTTTTAATAACTTTACATTTTGTATGTAGTTTTACGCAATATTTTAAACTATTCTGAATTGTCAAACATATTTTATATATCTCTGTAATTAATAAACACTACGTAGTCAAATGTGTATATATAATTAATTAATAAATGAATTCACCATAAACACAATATGTCAAAATAGAGAGTTGCAATTTGAAACATTCATTTTAAAAAGGATCGTTTACTATTTTGTCAACTCAAAAGAGCATCATGAGTTTGAAATTTCATCTTGTGTTGACGTTCTCTTAATTAAAGCAATATAATGAACATTGACTCATTTTTATTAAGTTGCGATACTTTCAGATGCGTGTCACTTGAATTGTCTTTTTTTAGAAAAATTCTAAAACGAAAATGACATTGGCCGATTATACTTAATGGTTGGAGGTATAAGTCTCTTTTATGACCTTTGTCTAGATACGCCGAAGAATTAACTAACTGGTTTGATGTTCAAGGTATCAATTGCTCAACGTGAATAGGTTTGAAGTTTGTACCGTTTATATTAGAGACAGGGTTGGATTGTATTAAATATTTCTCTATAACTGTGGATTAGTTCGAATGATATGTTGTTATTAGGCATTGTTCTTCTTGGAGTATATTTCGAAAGTAACCACATTTAAACTTAATGTAATGTCATAAACAGAACTTAAAAATATTTCAAATCTGATATTTTTATGCTGGTAAATTCTGCTGAATATTTCTGCTATTAAAGAAAATTTACGAGTTGAAGTGACTTGATAGAGAAGATTTTAAAATAAAAAATCATAATGTTCAATTTTTTAATGGTATAACGTAAAAAAACATAACAGAATTGGGTAATACAGATGTACTCTCTGAGGCGTGCCACACTGAGGTACTCTGACTCGCAGTGTACTAATAATAGTTGAGGTAGATAGAGAAAAACATAACAGAATTGGGTAATAGAGATGTACTCTCTGAGGCGTGCCACACTGAGGTACTCTGACTCGCAGTGTACTAATAATAGTTGAGGTAGATAGAGAAAAACAACAGAATTGGGTAATAGAGATGTACTCTCTGAGGCGTGCCACACTGAGGTACTCTGACTCGCAGTGTACTAATAATAGTTGAGGTAGATAGAGAAAAACATAACAGAATTGGGTAATAGAGATGTACTCTCTGAGGCGTGCCACACTGAGGTACTCTGACTCGCAGTGTACTAATAATAGTTGAGGTAGATAGAGAAAAACATAACAGAATTGGGTAATAGAGATGCACTCTCTGAGGCGTGCCACACTGAGGTACTCTGACTCGCAGTGTACTAATAATAGTTGAGGTAGACAGCGAAAAACATTCCTGAAAAATTAAACCTAATTAAGTAAACTTCAAAGTATGCAGGATAAGCAGAACTATTTTAAAATTAAGTAAATATGCTAGAATTTGAAGATGCTTTGTAAACTGGATATGTGGACGGTTAAACAATCTATAACTTTTAATGTCTTAGTCTATACATTTATGCTACACATAATTAGTAGCTCAAGTATACACAAGAAGGTGTGATAACCATAGTAAGAATGTCCATAACTACGTTAGTTCAGCTTTCAAAAATCAAAATTACAAAAAGTCAAAATAGCTTATTCTACAGAACACGAATGTTGCGTAACCAAGACAGGTGCCTGTCAACTCTTGATTTTGACCACCAATGTTAATTTTATGAAGTGATATTTTTATTCTCTAAATCTTTCGGTATTATTGATATATGGTATAAGAAATTTTGTTCTACACATGGTTGACGCAGTACCTTGGAGTTGAGATACAATAAAACCAATAAATTCTGATAATTTTTCGAAGAATCCACATTTCGAATGCTGCTAGTCCACTTGACATTCTGGTCTTCATGGTTCATGTTTCAATACCATAAAGTAGAACATACCACATATGTCATAGCACTTGATCATGCATTGCTGAAATATAGTATTAAGTTATCATTGCAAAAAACTGACCATCTTAATAGTTTCTGAACGTCCCTATTAAATTCAGTATCAAACTAAATTAATTAGGCTTCTAAGAACTTTCGTTCTACACATGGTTGACGCTAAACTAAATAATAAAAATGAGTTTTTTTTTAATATTAACATTATTCGCCAGGCTCACTTTGTCATTGGCGTATGTTGTTATATTAGTGAATACTTTATTTAATTGTATGCCCTTTGGTTAATTTTCAATTACATTTTGGAAAAATTTGTCTGAAAAGAGGTAAACAGAAATGGTGAAATGATATATCCCTGACGCACGCCTGTTCGAATTTCTCCTGCAGATATTTTTGACAGAACAATTTGCCATTCTACTTTCTATTGCCAGTAAATTTTTTTATAAAATCAATGTCTTTTTCGTCAACATAAACATTTTGTAAAAGTTTAAGCAGTTTGCCATGTGGTACCTAGTCAAAAGCCTTTCCATAATCGATGTAAAACGAGAGAGCACATTTTCTTAGATCAAACACTTGATCATAAATTTTTCGATTTCATTGTTGATTTTCATTTTTGTTATATAATATATTTTAAAGTTTGTTTGTGTACTGTTTTCATTTTGTTTTGTTTAGTATATTTTAAAATTTGATTTATTATAAAAGATGTGGTCGTAAAAAATGATATTCAATGAAAAAAAATAATTCAATTAAATATCAATTTTATATTCGAAGATACGGTAACGCCAAATAAAACAGAATTAGCCCTGAACGTCTTTGAAATTAACGACACTCGTAAAAAGTTAAAACCAAATAACTATCAGCATGATGCAACAGTGTCAATTTACAAATAAAAATACTGTGAGATGCAGGTAGACTCAACCTTGATGTTATGGCATTTATTGGGCAAATCAAATAGATCCAAACTTCAAGGTAAATAGATTCTTTCTCTTGATTTGCATATAAATGTTAAGTTTAACATTTATGAGATTTTTTTTATTTATTTGAGCCCATCAGATTGTAGTGCCATGAAAACCTTGATATTGTGTTTTTTTTTTATTTGAAACAATCTTACTAATTTCATAATTATCTTCTCTGTCGTTTTTCATTACTGAGGGTCATGCTGGAATGTTGGTAGTATAAGTTATGATGACACGTCTACACTTATCTCGGTCATTTGCCATGTGCATGGTGTGCACATGTTTCTCCCTGTCAATTTTATCACCTCTTTCTGGGACCCTTTCTATGATCGTTAATTTATTCAGGCTATCTGGCTTACGTCTAGAAATATGACAGAAGAGCCGCAATATACGTAGGAAGTACATTCAGGACAGTAAAACCGTAATTACATTTAATTTTTAGAGTATGAAGAATGTATTCGCATCGCCAATTCAGATATATTGCGGGCACTGTACGAATGAAAAGTCTTTGAGAAACCTAAAAAATATAAATTGCGCTCAGTATCGACTAGCACTTGGACAGAACATAGAATCCTTTACATTTTGTTTCCATTGAAATAATTTTTTGTTTATAGACTAACATTTTGTATGTAGTTAAATAAATATAATATAAAGAACATTTCAAAATTTTAGACTTACAAATAAACAAATTTTAAGACTTACAATCAAGAATGTTCACGAATCAAATTAATTAACTCAAAGTATGTATAACTTAAATTGATGAAAAAAAAATTAATTAAAATATTATATTCAAGTTTATACATAGAAAATTATTGTTATAGATTTAGAACAAGTGGCACATTTCAAAGTGGAAAAACTTGCACGATAAAAAGAAAAGCGGAAGCGTAAAGTGAAATTAATGCCTGACATCGATTTACTATATAAGGTTATCATGGAATATTGTTAGATATTATGCCAAGGTGTACGGATCCAACAATCGATTTTAAATCCCCTTTATATTATAAAAAGTTCAAATGTTTTCGTCCATGGAAAAGCCAAATAAGAAGATAGAAACAGAAAATTTGCGCTAAAATTTTAGATTGTCGTGAGATAAATATACAACTATTTGAATAAAATATGAAACCGTGGTGGATGATACCGATAAGTAATAAGATTCAGGTTCTCAAAACCAGTAACAATATAGGACTGTAGAAACACAATCTTAAAAAAGGATTCAAAATCGTACAATTGGCCAAATCCGTTATATTTATTTTAATATACTATAAGATCATCCAATAAAATTTTAACCGTCAAAATAATGACACTAAATTGATTCTAATATAAACTGTTTAGCCGTTTAAAATTTGCGTCGCTTTATAAAAATGCCAAGAAAGCTAATAAATATTCAATAATAAACTTATTTATGCTTTACGACTTCCCAGACATGTTTGAATATAAAATAGAAAAAAAAGTTAAATTTCGTTGACTTTTATGACTACTTAGTATTAAATTTCACTTGTCCACGACCAGCTTATAAGCGCCTTTACATAATTCTGCTTGAAAAATGAGAGAGATAAAAAAAAACAAGGTTCAGTCTCAACTGAGCTGTAGGGTTAGATCCATACAAAGATACTTGTATGATAAAAAAAAAACAATTATATTGTGTTACATTTGTTGCAAACATTAAAGTTTATTTCCAAGTGGAAATCTCTTCCAAGTAACCACAAAGGTGTTATACAAGTTTTAAGTGAAACCCTGCCTGAATCATTTTTTTTAATCTGGGTACCAACGAGAATCAAACCCGCAATCTCCGGTCTGGAAAACAGTTGCCTTAACAACCAAATTATTGTGATTTTCAACTGTGATGTACCGTTATTTTTGGCAGCCAAAGTTGTACTATAGTATATCTTTTTATATATCATATATATATTTTTATCGTAAATGTGATTAAAATGTTTGATGTCTTAGAGCCTTAAGTAGCGAAAGTTCAAGTATTTGAATATCAGATGGTAAATTACAAACTTGATGCAATAAAATAATGTAAATTTATATCAGATATGGATTTTATTACCTATTGCAAAGTTTTATGCCACGAATAGTTTATGTCATCTTTCCGCGTTGGTATTTTATAAATTGCAACATGGGGGTTAATCACATCATATACACAGTGGCATATAATAATTTTAAATGAATTGCTTTAACTTTGTTATTTTATCGATTTTAAAATTTTACAGGTAATATTTATATTTGCTCAAAAGTTCTAATATTACTTTCACACTGTCTAGCTGATACGTTCCCCGTAAGTTTGCGTTGCCATGAAATTGATTTTTGTTTTCACTGAAATTTTATGCCAATTAAGTCACACTTTATACCATATTTTTTTTACTATTCACTTTTTTTCATTGATTTTCGTAAATTAAGGTGGCTTGATTGATTTTGTTTTTACACACATATGTATATATAGTACGTTTATTCAGAAAACTTCAACTCGAGGTGAGACACGAAACCTCACGAATGTCGAAATTTGAATTTATTATTTCTTTTGAAGTAGTTTTACTAAAAAAAATCTCATTTTAAGCAAGAGAAACAGCAGTAAAGATATTATATTTAGGTTTTATAATAATAATTTAGACAATAAAGCTTCGACTATTTTATTTGACGAAATTTTCGAAAATGATTAATGAATATCGTTTGTTGTATCACAGAAAACCATCTCTAAACTCTTTAAATATGCGTACTATTTTCAACCATTAATTTTGATTTAGGTTTTTTCATTAACTTTTTGGTACCTTTTGCATAATACTTTTTTAATTGTCATTTTTCGTTATCTTTAAAGTTTAAACAAATAAAGAGTGCAAGGTTTTAGAAAGGAAGACTAAGGAAAGTATGATAGGTAGATATTAAGTTAATTATATTTTGAAAAAAGAAAACGTTGAAAATCATAGAAATCGAAGGAGTTGTATGAGAAGGTGTATTGATACAGAAGAGGCGTACTATGTGTGTTGAGATAGGAATGTCGGGTTCTGTCTACCTCACCAGAGAGATGACTTAATGATATGTATGTATAGAATAGTCTAGTTTCATATTTCATACAAAATTCAGATATACTCGTATTTTTCTTTGAGCTTTTTCTTTTTAAACACGCAAATAATAAATGTTTTTAAATATCTTATAAATTGCTGACAGTAAGTAATGACTTTAAAAAAGGTTTTTCAATTAATAAAAAAAAACAGCTTTTGTAGCGCATCATAAATTATAAATTTACCAGAACATTGATATCAATAAAACAATGGGATTTTTTTTGTAAATATTTAGATTATTTCGACCCTTATACTGATATAACATATAACAATGAGTCCAACGGGACACGTTTAGAAAACTACGACAGTTTGAGGCATAAACTTGTTTCCCTTTTTTTGGAAAATATTTTTTTCCACAGTTGTATTCGATCTTTCGGAGTATAGTACAGCGTGGTTTGGATTATGATACTGCGAAAAGAGTTTTAGTTTTCAATTTTAAGGTTTGTTTTTAATCAACTTTACCATAAGCGGGCGATGATAACAAACAGGTCCTGAAAATGAAAATTGCAACGTTTTACAAACATCGGCATCATAAGCCAAACCACGCTTTACAATTCTCCGAAAGACTTTATACGAGGCGATGATTCGCAAAAGTATCGTCACTATCGCTAAATCTAAGAACGTTCTCAAAAATATATTTTATACTAAATAACGCCACACAATATTTTTGGCTTTTAGTGTTCATAAATTATGAATTAACAATACGTTGATACGCCTCTGAACTCTCAATAAATGTGTAACAAGAACTATTACCTTTTAGAGTAAAAAAATGTGGGTCTAAGCATATTTTTACTTTATTCCATGATTTTATGAAATTCTTTGAATATATTGATGACATTTATGAACCAAAATCAAATGATAGCTAGATTTACATAATAACATTTCAACAGATCTATAAAAGTTGCTTTCGGCCTAAATTTTCTTTTGAATGAGGAAATTTTAATATCAAAAGAATAGTTTATAATTGCAAAAAAATAAATACAATACTAAAAATTCATACTATTGAAAGTGTTTTCATTTAAATATATAACTAATACCGAAAGGAGTGGAATAAATACATTAAAAATATGCGCATTAAGAAGAATATATGGAGGGACAATGTTTGGCGTGATATGAAATAAAATTATTGGGTGCTAAGGGGAATTTAAGACTGATCTATTTAGTAAGATGAAGTAGAATGAATGAAGGACGAAAGATTAACAAAATAAATCTACAGTGCATATGTGAGTATAAGGCGTGGTAGGAAAAGATCAAGGAATTATTGTATGTTTGTATCAAGTGGGTGATATTTTGAAAGGAGCAAATGTAAGAAGTACAAGAAATCGTAGTTGCTGTACCTATGTATGTGAAGAGGCAAAATATGTGTGTCGAAATAGGAAAGTAAAGCTCTCTGTTTTGTCTTCCTACCCCAGCAGAAAAATGGCTTGATAGTGTGTATGTATACGTAAAGTCTAGCTCTCTGTTTTGTCTTCCTACCCCAGCAGGCAAATGGCTTGATAGTGTCTATGTATAGTATAGGTACCAACGAAAATTGAACCCTTAATCCCCAGTTTGGAAGACAGACGTTTTATCAATTTTGTGTTGATATTTATTTTTTAAGTACTTATATGTAGATACAAGCCTAAATAGCATAAATTTTCCCCAGTACACCTTTGTGGAGCATGCGATAATATCAATTAATGGCTTTCTTTTCATTTTTAAAACAACTTCCGCTTTTTTTCATGCAATTAATAATTGATGTTGTAGCTATCAACAATAAGGCTTATCGAATATAGCGTAATTTATAGTCAGTTTTGGATCAAATTTATTAGCTTTGAAATTGACTTATACTAAACTAATGCATTTCGTTTACATTTAATTTTTGTTGTTTTTGTATTTGTGTTTCTGTGTATTTTTTGTTTGTTTTTTAATTTTTATTCTTATGATTGTGTGCGGTATATTGTGGGATGAATATTTTTGGTCTTTCTGGAGTGATGATGTGTGAGGAGTTGAATTTCGCAAGATGTTTCCAGTTGTAGTTGAGTGTCACTGTTTGTCAGGTCGATGAGAGCGTGCAACGGGGTTTTGTTTTTGTGTAATCAAAAATCGGAAAGAAGTATCGATTTATTTTTTCATGCTAAATATCCTCAGTGAGATACAGGCAAAAGCCTAATTTACTGGGGATACGAAAAATGAAAGGCAACAAACCCAGATACATTAAAATTGTATGTCCAAATCAAATTACCTGTTGTTTTTTTGCAAATTGTGTATATTTCTTGTCTTGTGTAATAATAAATAAATAAATAAAAAATACATATGCACTGCACATCGGTTTTGTTAATCTTTATTAACAAAACAAATATGCAGTGTTACATTGTTAATCTTTAATAACAAAATACTCTTGTGTCATCACGCTGCCTCTCTTGAGGGATAGGCTGTAAAATATTAAAATGCTCTCCTTCTCAAATATACTTATTTGCCTTTTTAAACATTTATACAGTTCATCGTGCAAAACTTATATTATTCGTGATTCTAACTCTTACTTCTTTCAATTTTTATTATGAATTTGGTCAAACAAACATTTGGGTGTTTGTTTTATAAATATATTGAAAATTATAAATATACACATTGTAAACATTTTCATTATATTTTTAAGTGTAAAATATCTCTGCTACAAACTGATATATTAGGAAATCTGGATTTATAGAAATAGAAATTCCTTATAGCCTTACATATATTGACGCAATTTTTTTGGAAAAATGAAAATTTTCTTACATAAAATTAATTTATGGAATTTATTAAAAACTGACAAATAATAATTAAAAAAGATGCTTAAAATAGAAATTACCAATAATTGAAATTTACTTTAATTTTTTTTATGTCTAATAAAAATTAAAAGTTGCATTTAGAGAATATTCTTAAAAAGTCATACTGTTAACACACTTGTAAATAAAAAAATACAACTTGAAATGCACATACGATGATTCATTTTTTTAATTTAATGAAAAAAACACATTTTTTTATTAAAAAGTATAACTTTTTTCAGTGCGAAATTTAATAAAAGCAACCAAAAAATACTTTTAGAAATAATCTAGATAAATAAAAAGCTTATTAAGAAAATGGTTCAATAATACATACAATTTTTTTTTCTTCTCTAAACCAAGAATTGTGAATAGAATTATAAATTAATCAATGCGTTTTACACTATCGCACAGACAAAAATATAAATATAAACAATTAACACTATTTGTTTTGAAAAATAATCAGCAAATATATATTATTACGCGATATAGAAAACCACTTTCGATTATGTTTTCATAATATCGACCGATAAGCGGCAATCAAACATATTAAGATGGCGCCGCTCCGCGCGCTCATTTCGCACTGACAGTGCAAGCGCATGCGCACTCTAGTTGCTACAAGCTCTATTCCGGTCAAGGTCATTTGTTGCCATATTTCCTCAATTAACTTTTTTTACAGGTGTTATTTTTCCATTTTCACGTTTAGTCTGAATATTGTCCTTTTATTTTTAATTGAAGATCATCTGACAATTACGTTTTTATAATATTTTTTTTGCATTATAATTTGTTGATTTTACTGTTTTAGCTTTTTATTCAATGAACCAGACATGACCCGGGCTAGTTATAAATTGATAATTGAACGAAAGTTAAACGAAATCTTAATAGAATATCTGAAAAAGAAGCATTTAAATGTGTATTTTATAAAATAAGTCGTTAAAAAGTATTCCGTGGTTTTACTTGTAATCGTATGAATATTATAATACTTACATAATTCCGATGGATTTAAATTAAGCAATAAAATAACTTTTTTTCCTTATTTCTCCTTATTTGCAGTTCAAGTCAAGTGTTTTTAGAATATGTGATTTTTATCTAAATTCAAGGAGTTTAAATGTCGCCAGTTTTAATATATTGTACATTATGTAAAGCAATGTAGTGAACTAACTTTGACGATCAGTGGATTTTCACAGGGTTTCATTAATCCTATAATTCATTGATACATTGTTTTGGTATATATCGGATCTTATAGTTTTGGTCGAATATGGGATTTTATATGCATCGAAAGTTTTTCCCTCCAACTTACTTTGCATTTGTATTCAATACCCATCCTTCTTAACCCTGAGAGATCGGCGCACTGCTATAGCAGTGGAAGAAATTTGTTCTACCCTTGTACTCTAAATAAATATTATTCATTTAGAATACAAGGGTACATATTCTAAAATATATTTATGTTGTAAAAATATATTTTTTTTGTTTTTTTGTTGTTTAAAATAAATATTTATCACGAACGTCCGAATCGTAAATATATCTCGGCACTAGATAGACAATTATATTTTTTTCTCGTAGCACTCTCAGGGTTAAGAGGTAGTGTAATTTAATACACTCAAACCTTGTGCATAAAATAAACTAGATATTGTAAAATTGAGATCGAAAACTTTTCAGTGATTCTTAGAATTTAAGCGAGTCTACAAACAGAAAGATATCGAATCTATTTTAACTTTTTTTCTTTCATATCTGGTGTTTTATAATTTTTTAAAGATTAATAGTATTGTAAATACAATAGTTTTGTTATCCTTGTAAGAATACAGAAAACATTATTTGAAAAAAAAAAACTTCAAGAACTTTCTTATAATTTACGTTAGGCAGATTTTAAACAACTTTTAAACTAGAAATTTATATAAAAAATTAAAAAATCAATCAAGGTTGTACCGTTAATAGACTCAAAATAAGTACATCAAGATTATTAATAAAGAGCTGTTGATTTATTTTTTATGTTGATAATCAAAAATATACTCTTCTCGTATATCAAGAGTAATATGTAATTTCCTATGACAAACCCCAACATCTCTAATTTTATTGGCGCTGTAGAGCATTGACATCTAGATATACTTTCTCTCGTCCTCGCCATTCTAAAAATCCCGTAGATTGTATTTTCGAAGACCTGGGGGTAATTTTCTTAAGATAGAGTAATACTTCATTATACAGCATGAATTGTTTACCAAAATACTTGTTTGTGCTCCCCTGATGATGAGGCGAAAGCCTTGAAACCGGTAGGGTTATACCGTTACAAAAAATGGAATAAATAGTGTTTGATTAAACAAATTACAGTGTCTTTAAACCGCCACAATGTTAATGCCTTAACTATAAACAATATATAAAATTAGTATTTTTTACCAAATGTACAATCCTAATACACTATGACTGAAAATTTATGAAGTCGCATCAATAGTGACACATCAAAGGTGTTTTAAATATTATCACCATCTTTAAAATTGTTATCCTCGCTGCCGAGCTTCAGCGTCGAAAATTCTCTCGTCATTCGAGCTACTTCTTCGCATGTGATATTTTGTCATAAAGAGCCCAATCCTAGACTAGAGCTCACTCCCTTCCGCAGACACCAGAAACGTATAAGTTCCGTTGAGCCACCTGATCACACTGGCGCATGTTCACAGCATGCATGATGATTATTTCTCATACATAACAGCTGTTGAGACGACATCGCTCTTCATCTTCCACGATCTAGTACCACCTGCTACCAATATTTAGAGGCCCCGCACAAAGGCAGTACTTTCCATTGCCTGGGTCTAAAATAAAAACCCGTTATGTAATATGCAAGTATTTTGTGTTTATTATTCTTAATTGGCAAAATATATTTTAAAAAATAGTTAAAATGAACGCAAACTTGTTAAAATAAAAATCGATTACATAGAATTATGTGTGGTATATTGCAAAAATATTAGATTGAGAATGCGTATGTCTAAACGCCACGTTCTTGTATGATATACGAGTGAAAATAAAGTACGTGCATATAATTACTTAGTTCATAATACGCTTGACTTCCACCCCGGGGTTTCGGATTCGATTTCCGATGGCACCCGAAGAGAAAAAGATTCCCAGTCAAGGAGTAAATTCGTCCTGTAACAATAATTGCGCGAGTTAAAGATATGCAATAGTTGCTGCCTTTTATGTGGTAGTATTGCCAAGACGTGTAATAACGAACTGTGAGTTATGTGCCTACTCGATTGGTTCGAATCTCAAAAGTCGATTAATGATGCTGATAACAAAATGGTTTCTCGGTTACGCTCTTCAATATGTCTGTATTGTTAATTTAGATATTTACAACTAAAGGAAGGCAGAACATCTCCACAGTTTTATATCTAAGTACACAACTTTCGCTTCCTCTACATTCATATATCCCACCATGTGCAAACTTTGAAAAACTCTGGTCTACTTGATCCAGCTACGTTTGCCTCGCTCCGATTCTTCCATGCGCACCTTTCACTTGTAACTCATATATGTTATTAACTTAGTCATTACTTTGTCATTCATTCATTCCACATTTCCAAACATCTCTTTGATCCATGTGTTCATTTCTGATGTCTTCATTCCTCTTTCTGATATCTTCATTCCTCTTTCTGATGTCTTCATTGCTCTTTCTTTCATATATTGATACTCCAAAATTATCATCTAAATTTTATCCTTATTTTACTAATTATTTTTATCCTTATTTTACTAATTAATTCTACCCTTATTTTACTTATTTTACATACGTCAAGGTGAAGACCAACATACTATTATACATTCTCATTTTTGACTCATCAGTTTATTTACTTAGTAATTTTTCATAATTTATTATCTCTATATGTCCAAACGTTCCTTTTTTTATCTTTCTAACATCCGCTAAATCTACGCATCTATTTCTGACGTCTTTATTCCATCGTATTTTACACATTGACACAAAAAAATCCGTAGCGCATGTTTCTCTACAGCACTAATCTAACTTTTATCTCACTTCTGCCAAGTTCAAGCTACACTTCCATACTTTTAAGAAGAAATTAAGAAATAAATATTAAGTCATGTTGTTTATTCTACGTTACAAATTGAAACACGTATGGAGAGGCGCGAGACTGGTCGATAGATTTCGTCACCATAAGCGCATTTCTATGAGTATTTGGTTAGATTAAAAAATTTTCATTTAAACATTTTGAAATCGTACAGATTTACTTTTGATTAGAGCTTTGACGGTGTCGATAATCTAACATGGGTTAGCTTAACATTCCACTTTCCCCGGTTCAAATTCCGTCGTATTGCGGACTGTTTTTTCCCTCAACGTTTTTGATTTGGCACTTATTGGCTACCTTATATTAATATTCAAATCATACTTTTGGTGTGAAATTTTCAAATAAATGATGTAATATAATTAAAAATGTTTTTATTTGTTATTTGAAGTAAAATTGCGTCATCAATTTTACACCGTATCCCTACAAGGCTAGGCAGAGAAAATAGATCTTCATTTCATTCTAGCCTGGCATGCATCATTCGCTTCTGGCATGCCCATAAACCTATCATGCGTTATATCCTATATATTTTTTTAATTTTCACTCTTCTTTGCTTTCCCATTTTGATTCATTTGGCTATATAATACAAGTAATCCATATCTTTAAATTAAAATCTTTAATTAAAATATCATAAAGAGTACTCGAAGCAAATAATAAATATAAAAGGAAAATTTAGATAGTGCCGTTTAAAGAACAGACTTTTCTCAAGAGATTCGAACCCATTATTTTTTTAAAGATTAAAAATGTAGCAAAAAGTTAAGTGTAAATATTGCAAAGTGGTGACTGTTAGCATCTACTAACATTTTCTAATTTAATTGGACAATTAGTTCGGTTCGAAATAGAACTGAACGAAACAAACTTGGGCCATCTGACTCTGGATTTGGAATTTTATATTCTAATACTCCCGTAGCCTGGTTAGAAAGATACTTGTCTTCAACTTAGGGGTTTTGGGTTTAATTCCCGATGGAACACATGAAACTAAATAAAAAAGAATTCTTAATTAGTTGAGAGTCAATGTGCGCCAGTTTTGCCAACACGAATGATGAAGGACATTATATAACAAGTCTACTCGAAAAGTTTTATACCGGAAAGCTTCCTTATAAACTCGAAATTATAATACGCAATGAGTAACAATTCCTAAAATTTATTTTCCAAAAATGTCTAACAACAACTGTCATAATCTCGAATCTCTTAGAACCCAGGAAGCTTCTGTTCAACTTAGTAATTAGAATTTTCAGAGTTCATATACCAACATATAGTCAGGGTATGCAGAGCGGCAGATTTCCTATCTCGACAAACACAAACACACGTATTCCACCTCTTCTGAATCTATACACCTTCTCCTACAGCTCGTACAGTTTCTTTGACAATGTTTCCTTCTTTCCTTAAAATATCATTCACTCGATCCAACTATACTTTCCTTGGTCTTCTTCTTCCACGCCTTCAACTCACATTTCCATTGTATATATGTTTTGTTAGTCTTTCTTCATTCAATCGATCTACATGCCCGAACTATCTCCGAGTGCTCTTTTTCATCTTTCCCAGCACGCCAGTCTATTATAGTTCATACTTATCCCTAATCACTTCATTGTTCGATAATTATTACAGCAACTTCTGTTGTTGGGTGATTTTCATCCGAAAATTTCGGATTTAATTCCAGATAGTATCTTTACAAAAATATTGACTATAATTTATATGCTATGTTATATATCAAAAATAGATTTTATGTTATGTTTTTATTACATTCACGTATTTTAATGTCATTATGATAAATTTGAAAAAGCCATTACTTCAGAAAGTCTTTCCCGATGTCCCTCAAAAATTCAGTGCTTTTCCAATCATGGTCAAGCAGAGATTGCATTTAGGGATTTCCAGTTCATCACTTTTCCTTCCTTACGTTCTGGTTGACTGTCTATGCTGCAATCTCTGCAACCAGTTCTCGGCTGCCTTAAGGGGAGGGGGTATAGATAAGATAGTAAGAGGGAGAGAAAGAAGGAAAGAGTTGGTAGAGAGGAGGAAAAGGGGAGGGTTAATGAGATATGTTTCGTGGGGGTGGAGGATGAGAGGAATGGTCGGGTGGGGAATATTTGGGGTAAGGGGGGAGAGGGGAAGGAGGAGAGAGATAAAAGGGGAGAGTTAAGAGAGGAGGGGAGAGAGGTAAAAATAATGGCAGATAAATGGTGAGAAAGAGATAGAGATAGTAGTAGTGGTGTGGAGGGGTGGAGGATAGAGAGGGGTGGAGGATGAGAGTGTGGAGAACAAGGAGGCAGTAAAGATTGGGGGGAGGGGGATGAAGAGGATATGGAAGAGGTAGAAGAGGGAGGGAGACGGATTGGGACAGGGAGAGAGGCTCTCGTTGGTTTGCTAACAGCGACTTAAAAAATATTAAATTTATCATCAACGACGAAATGTGTTTTTTTTTTCAAAGGCTCTATTTTCTTGTATTTTTTCATCTTTTCCATTCGTTTGGTAATAGTTCAAGAATGAGTTGATGGTTAACCTTTTTTTTTCTCTTTGGAAATAAAGTTGTAGGACATCCTATAACATATTTTTAAAATATCGTCTCTCATCGAAGGTTAGCCACCATCATGGCACTCTGCAGCCCAGACCAACTCAACGGAACTGCACCTAAACCATTTACGCAAGCTCTTCATCAAGTTTGAACCAAGTTTTTAACGTCTTCCTTACTCTACAATTAGCACTAATATGCGTATGTTTTTCGCAAGGCAATAAACAAGCAATTTGTATATTTTATATGAAAGTGTTGAAATATAGACTACCAGATTGTATTGCATAATATTTGAGACAAAATACTAAACCATTGAATGAATAACGGAATATTTCTGTTAGAAGTACGAGTACAAATAGTTATACCGGTTTTATATCAATAACCAGACAAATTGATGCAATAGGCGATCTGGTAATAAATATAAAAATCGATGTTTAAGAATTTGAGACGCCACCTACAGACGGAGCCTCTGCAACTTTCAATTGCACTTAGTGGTTAACGGTATTGGGCTATCAAATGTCCATACTCTTACTATTGTTTGGTGGGCGTAAAACTTTCGCTTGGTTTTTCATAGATGTCACTATTTTAAAATCAAATATTTCTCGTATGATCCAATATCTGATATTTGCTTGTTGAGCTTCCATTTTGCCCATCAGTACATTGTATTAAATACATTCATTCTTCTCCCTGGCTCCATCCCAACTCACTGTCTGCGAATACTGTTGGGGTCAGCTCTTCTCGTCCTCAGGTTGTATGCTCTTCTATCTCGGACTACGTCCCTTAAGCCGTGCCTCTGCATCAGGTTATCTTATTTTCACCACCCATGAATTCTTTGGTCTTCCTCTGGCTGTTATTCGAGGAAGATTCATAGAGATTGCCTGGTTCACAATGTGATCGGGTGCTCTGCATCCATCGTGTCCATACCATCTCAATCGCCTCTCCTCCATCTTGCTGTTGATGTCTGTAACACCTAGGCTTCCACGAATGCGTGAGCTTTTTATTAGAAAAAATATGAAAGCAGCGTATAAATATTTCATCTAGGTGTGTTAGTATTTAGAACAAATTAATGAAATTTGTAATTAAGAAATTAGAATACTTTGTCTAGTTAAGTGGTTCTCTACTTCGACACAATTATGTGTTTTTGCATTATGTACTTGATTTCTTAATTATTCATTAAATAATACTTTATGAATAATAATCTGATCAGTATATTGGCAGGTTGCAATCTCTCCTAACCGACCCAATTCTCTACGGCTCAATTTTTTTATTAAAACTATTTAAATTTTAAATGTTGTAATGTGGATAGTAAATAAATTTTAAAAATCACTTAAAGGAGGGTCCTGTTACCATCTTATTTTTTTTAAGTATCAGCTTAAGAAACATGTCAAGCTTTTGAGCTTCAACCTTTCAAATGTCATAATGACGTCTTCGTACAATTAATCGTGGATAGTTCTCGGTTGTATTTATTTATTTTATCAAGCTTACATGTACAGGTTAAACCCAATTACAAACAAGACTTAAAGACAAATGTATACACCAATAAACAATAATAATCAACGAATAAGAAATAATTGTTAAGCCGAAACAATTAACTCTTAGTAACAAAGCTTAAAATTATTTGATTAAAAACTTTTTCTGATATTTTAAAGTTGTCAATATCCGAGACTTTATTAAAAAGAGACAGCCCGTGTAACAAAGGAAGAGCACTTGCCAAGTTAGTTATACTTATTGTCAGTCTAAATAAATCGATTTTTCTGAACCTCGAATAGTTGTCAAATACGTAAAACTATATCTTTTCCGATTTGTTTCCAACCCTATATGTAATCTTATTTTTTTAATTGTGTTTCTCGCACTATTTTAGGATTTTGATATATTTTTTCCTGCATAATGAAAAAGGCACTTAATTATTCCTCCTTAGAATTATGTCAATTTGACAGGACTGATCGTTCCACGAATCAAATTCTAAATACTAAAACACTTTCCGGTGTAAGACACCGAGATTCTTGGGTATTATAGCAAGTATCGCATGTACTCCTCCTCACCGCAGATACGAGGGGATCAATGAAGCCACCTTCGACTGCGGCGTAAGAATAATTAAAAAAAAAGACTAATGCAATCAACAGAATAAAGGAAATCTAAATAAAAAGATCGATTGAAGCCACTAACGAGAACGAAACATGGACACCGTGCGCCTCTTAGATTCAGCTGTAATGGCGGCTAAATCAACTCTACAACTGCACAATAAAGAAATATGGTGTAGGAGAGTCTTTTCTCTAAACGGCGTTGCATAAATTGACCTTCCATTATTTTTATTAAGGTTAAAGTTCTTCTTCTCGGTTGATTTCTCTTGAATGAGGGTTGTGATCCCGCAGTCCCTTTGCCCAACTCTGCCCGCGACGATTATCTACCTCTACACTTAATGAAAAAAAAATCTCAGAGTACTGCTGTGACAGAAGACTTGTAGCGTTCCTGACTTAGTCTGCCCTTCAGGTTGGTGGTCTGTATCTGCCATATATTTCCTAAACCACCCGTTAGTAAGATTTTTTTTCAAATTCTTCTATCTGGGTGATAAGATAAAGAATTGGAGGGTGAAGATAGTAAAAGACAATTTTATAAACACCATTTATTTAATAACACCCCCACGAAATATTTACAAATGTCTTAGTTACTACGTATTATATATTTTTAAATCTATTTAAATTTTGATGATGTCAAAAAATGGCTAAATAACTACGCAATTTTAATGGCATAAATCAACCGCATTTCGATTTAATGGTTGAAAGGAATTTTTATGTTTTAAAAAAAAATATGTGTTTTAATTGACTATGAAATGCTTTGTTTATACCCAATGAAATAAGAAACTATTAATAAAAAAAGTTGTGGTTTTTATTGAGTCAAAATAATTTATTAGTAGGTAAGGAATTGTTATGAATAATTTTTAGTAAAGAAAAAAAAATAAAAACGGACATTACAATAAATTGAATATGTATAAAGTATGGAAAAAAAGTTAAGTAAAATGTAAATAAATAAATACGTACATATTTTTTAATTACAGAACTTTTTAAAATATATTTTTTAATGAGGTAATTGAATAAGTTTTCAAAATAATTCAAAGGACACAGACTCGTTCGAGGGTATTCAAAATTTTAAGTTTAATTAAAAACTTTTAAGTTTAACTAAAAACACAATGAAATAAATTATTTAGTCACCAGATATATCTAATAAATATATTTTTAAATAAGTATTCAAATAAACTCCCGATTCCAAATAATAAAACGATAGAGCTAACCCTTGCAATCGAGTATGATTGTCAGTCGTTTTGAGAATGGAAGACGCTTGTGTGTATTGTTTTATAGCATGCAAGTTGTTGCATTAAAATAAGCGCATACTCTTAAAATATCAAACAAAAAGTTCAGATGACAAAGAAATGAAAGTTCCGAAATGATCAGTAGGTTAAATCTACTGCTATCTTTCGTTAGGTCGAGTTTTGTGTAGCGCTACTTTTATGTTGCTTAATAATGCTATAAAAATTTATAAGAAGCATATAAGCTATAAAAAAATATATAAATTTAGTTCCACCAGGATTCGAACCTGTGGCGTCCGCTTGATTAGCGTGAATGCTAACCGGTGGACTACAGTCACCGACAATAATAATAAAAAATACATTAATAACAAATGTATATAATATAAGTAGATAACTTGTTAAGTAAATATTTTTAAAATAGAAAAAAATGTATAAACACATTATTGTTAAAATTGAGCAAATAATCATATAATAAAAGGTTTATAAGATGTTAAAATATTAAATATAAACAAATGTTTTTATGTACATCCTATGAGGCTTTAAATTTTGTTTATATATATACATATGTTTATGCACATTTTTTGGTAAGTGTAGTACCTCACAACATAAGAAATAAAACTTAAAATATTTGTATGATTATTTATTTAGAATAACGAGAAAAAATATATTTACTTTTTCTGTAATTCGTTTAACTACATCTAGAATGAACATTCATTATTTGGACGAAATTCAATTTTTCTTACTTAACAATGATTTTATCAAATGAAACAATGTTAGGGTTATATATGACAATTATTAAATACTAGTAAGTCTGTAATATTTTCAAAGTCCATTTTAAAATAATATAAAAAAATAATAATTACAAGAAATGGTAACATCTCTACTGTCAAATAGTCATGGATGCAATACACATATACATTGTTATACAAAAATCATAATTTATCTAACACAAAATTGAAGAAAAACATAGCAATTCTATTAACCCCCAGGACATAAAGTCATTATCGTCACATATGTACGTTTGATATCATTTAATGCATTATGGTTCGCCATATAATACTTCCGAGCCACCCCAACCCTCTGATAAACTCACTATCAGACTACAGCGCGAAAATTAATCTGGTTCAACCGAGGCCTAAATATTATTTTTAAAACCACCACACGTACCCCAATCTGCAACGGTATGCGCAGAATTGTGCTTAGCGTATAAATATAAGTATGTAAATATATATTTATTTATTTAAAGTATATAATTTATTAAGTCACACCCCCCACCAGTGTGATATATCATAACATATCTATTTGTTTGCATACATCTCTAACCTTTTTCTCTATATGACTATATAAACAAGTGTGACATATATAAAAAATATAAATATATTAATATGTAACGTACGAGTATAGTCATGTGAAAATCGCTGTCAACCAACCCCATATATGTAAAAGAGGTTTTAAATGAATACCAGACTGGAACCATTTAAAAAAAATGGATGAAAACGGGGACGGAGAATAATGGCTACAGCCACCCCCATACTATATATCCGTCAATGATAGTGGGCTTGAATCCCGATTTAGAGCACTTTTGATCAGTCTGCTCTCTAAACGGCGTTATATAAATTGTCCTTACATTATTATTACTATAAATCTCCAAATTCATTACCATGACAAAACAATATCTAATAGGCTATGCTCAATTTAGAGTAATATTCAATATACTCGTAGTATTGATAAATAAATATCGGAATAGAAATCTGCATATGATCAGCTGGTGAAGTGATCTCATATAAGGTGTTCCTGATAAATATGTGGAGATCTATAGTAGCTAAGGATCTTTCAGCATGGAAGTTCACAAAAAGGGGATTTTTTTTCCACAATTACAATCTACAGTCATGAGATTTAAACTAATTGATTAGGACTATAATTTTTGTATAACATTGTTTAATAATATTTTTTTAATATGATAATGTGAAAATATTTTACAATAATCAGTAGAGTTTAACGTCTTATTTTCTTAGATATGGGCTTTTCAGAAGATCCATTGGAAGTAGCTTTCTTTGCAGTCCTTTTGGATGGCTTCGGAGTGGTTGTAGTAATTGGGTCTAGCCCTTTTATCTCGAAGACGCCTCTGAACAATGGTCTAAAGAGACGAAGAAATGTTTGGTAACGTTCGGCTGAATTCTGAAAAATAAAATTAAATGTTTTCTTAAGAAATTCAAAAGAAAAGCTTACATGACAAATCGACTATAAAACTGGCACTATTTGCATGCTCGTTGATTGGAATCTTCAACATCAACATAACACTTATAACTATTACTTTTGTAATTGTAACGAATATTATATTTTTGCTTCTATATTTTATTAAAGCCCAAAAGTTTCTGGTCTAAACAACTTTGAGCATGTATGGACAGACATACCCACGCATAATCAAGCAATTTTACAATTATAATTTGATACCTCTACCCTCAGTAGTATGTTAACTAGAACTGATAGAAGGTGTGTTGTTTTGTCACATTCTGAAATGTTAAAAATTGGATATCACGCGGTAATCAAGTTTATTTCACAAGAAGGAGAAAAACCCTGCAAAAATTAGACAACGTTTGAATGCTTCATCTGAAAGAAATTTGATAACCGCGCGATATTCATTTTTTTTATTTTAGCATATGACGAAAATCACACCTCTATCGGCTCTGGTTGACATACTACTGAGAGTAAAGATATCAAATTTTAATAACATCCCCTCACCATGTGCATTGTTAGCGTGGTCAAAACATGTCTTGTTTATGATCCCTGATAATGAAGTGAAAACCTTAAAACCGGTAGGGTTATGCCGTTATATAATATAAAGTGGAATAAACAGTTTTGGACTTGACAAATTTCAATGTCTTTAAACCTCCACAGTGATAATGCCTTAACTATAAATAAAAAAAAATAACAATTAAATGTTGAATGATCAAAATCAACCTCATATTGTATAAATAATGTAAGTCATAACAGGCAAATTCAATGCGATTTCAAAATAATCATAAAATAAATATCGAAATACTAATTTTAAAACTGGAACAACTGACAACTGAATTTATAGCTGCATTGTAATTTAATTATACACTGAAAATATTTAAAAAAAAATAAAGTTACCTGTATAACACTGCCGACAATCTTAGTACTCCTGATCAGAAGGGACACGGATGGCCCAAACAGGCTGCCTGGCAAATCCAGGCTCACCCTGTTGCGATCGAACACCGGGATATCCTCGGTGGTCGTCGATGGCTTGGGTCTGCGGGTTGTAGGATTGCTGTTGAGGAAGGTACTGCTGATGAACCGTCGGTCTCGGCCGTTCAGGCTCGTAAGGGGACTGCTTTGCTGGTTCGTAAGGGGGCTGCTTTTCTGGTTCGTAAGGGAGCTGCTTTTCTGGTTCGTAAGGGGGCTGCTTTTCTGATTCGTAAGGGAGCTCCTGTTCTGGCTCGGGAGCAGGCTCGTCGAGGTCGAGGGTGACCTTCGTTGGCGTGTCTTCTGAAAAAAAAATAACAGTTCAGGTTTTGAAACTTTATTTACGGAGCATTTTCATTGTTTAATATATCCCTTTTTGGATACACCTTTTTTACAAAAAAATGTGATAATTCTCTTTAATCTACCTTTTTATTAAAAAAATGATTTTCAATATTTTCATTCGCATTAGTAAATACTCGTTTCCTTTTAAAAATTTGGTATTTAAAATGATTTTCCGTAATCTTTTAAGTAATATATAGTTTTCATGATCTAAAATCACCAATCATCAATATCGATATTGAAATGCTACTCGTAGAAATTTCATGATGAGAGCGCATTAACGGACTATTCTTTCGGATAAAGCATGTTTTCTGAAGCAGAAATGAAAATCATCTGACGCTCTAAGAAGTGTGTAGTTATATTTGGCCTACTTTGAAAGCACTAAATTGACTCCGAGAGGAGTTGGCTATCATATATACAAGACTAATATGCAGAGATGTGATTTCTTGAATGCAGAACCCACAACAAATGCAAGGTTGTCCGAAACTGGGACTAAATGCTCTAGGTAGGGCCTGATTAATGAAAATGATAGGATGATGTATGTTGCCTCCTACTGGAAATGTGTAACATAATTGATGGTTCGGACACGGAAAATAATGAATTTTGAAAGTAGTTCAAAGTTTTCAAAACACCTGTTATCGAAAATGATCTAAGTTGGATGTCTTTTACATACACATCATCCGGAATAGACAAATTGTGATATTTTTTTTATCCATACACACATAGCGTTTGCCTGATTCATATTCATATATCTCGTGACACATAATATTTTGTTTCTCACGCTTCACACCTTTCGTTTAAATTAAATATTATCCAATGAATCATTCCATTTTTACAACGTGTTTCTCAATAAATCCAAACTAAACTCTTGAAAGTTCGCGATATAAATTTTGTTTGTCAACCTTTCATAATATATCCTTCTACTTTTCCAAAACCATCTAAAAATGATCTTCATCTTGTTCACCACATCACTCCCGAATTCACATTTTCCTCAATAAATTCGTATACTTATAAAGAGAAGTTATCATGGATGCCAAAATAAAATACGCCCATAGTCTTCTTAATGGAAGCATTTCCATAGTATTTCTTTAGATTTATCCATTCTTTATCCATGTTCACATTTTACTTTCATACATAAAATCTTCATTTAAATATCGTTGTGAACTACTATCATAGTAAACTTTGATACTGTTTAGTTCATATGTATTGGTTTTGAGGCTCCTTTGACTTTGTTTTACATCACAATTTTTTTAATTCTTCATTATAAGCAAATAATAAACTAGCCAAATAGCAAAATTCCTTTACACTTACTCTTCTCTTTCAAAGTGGACTCAAATTTAACATTTACTGTCCGATTTTACTTTTATACGATTACGAATTTGGATTTCGCTACATTCATTATCTGGCCTTTTTTAAAACTCTCATACAGGTTATTTATCATATGCCGTAGTTAATTTTTAGACAAAACATATAGAAGTCTACATATTAGATTCATTTCTAATAGTTAAATGCCACCTCATAAGTTTAACATTTTTGCTTGATCCTACATGGAAGACCTTCCGCGACCTAGTTACAACTAGGAATCAAAACTCCCAAGAAGATAGCAAGTGTTCCACAGCACTTCCTTCCCAAAGATAAGTGTAGTAGAAGACAAGTGTTCTACAACACTTATCCCAGGGGGTTCGAGTTACATAAATTCTTGATAGAATCCAGAAAAAGAAACTGTTCGAACGAATTGATTTCAAACTTAGTCTCTTTGTATTCAAGTTCTTTAATGGGATGTCTCTATCTAAGTCTTTCGATTTTATATCTAAGAGAGGTTGCTTCGAAGAGGAGTAGATCTTTGAGTTTTTTAGAGATTTCATCAAAATCTAGAATTGTATATACTCGTAAATACTACACTCCTCCTAAAGTCAAACATGTTATTATCACATATCGGAAGATCTATAAAGATTTCTTTATATTTTGTCTTCCCTTGGTTAGTTTTCTGTGGTTTTCTTACCAAATATGTTTTTCTAAACATATTCAGATGCGGAAAAGTATCCTATCTAATGATCGCACTAACCACCTTCTTATCTTTACACTCACCTAATTTTATTATTTTCACTGTTATTAATATTATACTTTGTAATATTTTTATTCTGCCAGTAATAGTATATTTGATTCCTGAGCTAGAGCGCCCTTTTTTTTAAATAGGCAATCCACCCAAGCTAGGATGAGCTGAGCCACCAAATAAGAATGCCCTTTAGTAGAGCCTGTTCTTAACGGCACGATTTAAATTGTTCTTTTATTATTGCTTTTCACGTCTAGCCGTTCAAAACTTATTTGAAATAGACAAGAAGACAATTTATAATGGCAATATAATCTCTCTTTTTCTCACTTTTAAAAAAATATCTGAATACGTGTACATAAAGGCGTATATGGTACATCAGTGTCATTTATGATTTACATATGTTATACTGGATACCACTTTCTGCATCTTTTGACATTTACAGTGCGGAAATTTCGTAAATCCTATCTGTGCATCACACACGCATTGCAGACGTGCATGCGTCGAATTCTACCAAGATATATTTCCAGATTCAACTATCTCTGTTGAGGATAATTTAGTATTTTGAGGTTATCATAAAAACTTTAAGACTGTTTTTAGTACCCACGGTCTACGATTAATAGCTCAAAATTTTAAGTCCCCTTCGTTTTCTAGCTTTTATTTTGGTTTAAATGATCGTGTTACCTAATGAATCTTGCCAACTGGTGTATTTCGCAATCTGCATTTAATATATTGACACTTGAATGTTCAAGGAATACAACTGAGGTTTATTAAATACACAACCGTAATTAACTCGGGTTCAACCAATATAAATTAAACCATTGTTCGTGTTCGGGTACGCAGCGCGATTGTTAACGATGCAATTAGTGCTTCCCATAATTGTGAACGTATCTAATGTGAATTCACTCTAGAGAGGAATGCGTTTCATAAAGAATCTTCAATGAAAATTGTGTAACGACAAAAAGTTATTCAATGTTTATATTTACTGTACAATATTTATTATTTATACAATTTTAATAGAAAAAAAACCGTAGATAACAATCCAAAAACACTTTATTTTGTGGATATAATTAATTATTTTACTAGGCAAGGTCTGTGACGAATGAGTTTTATTCCTTTATCACAAATTTCCAATAGTTGTTCACAATACTAAAACATTCAGCTGAAATACTCCTCATCCTTATATCCCAAGTTACCAAGAACACAATTCCAATCGCATCATATTTTCAACAACCGTGTTAAAATCATGTTCAATAACTCTTCATCATACACTTTACATTCCTATAGTCATTCTCTCACCACCCTATGAGCAAACCGCCAAAAACTCAACCTCTATTTATAATAAGATTTTTTCCTTAGTTTGGAGAAGATTTCTTAGTAATCCTGCAAAATGCGTAACATCTTAAAAAATCCAAGAAACTATAATTCAGTAACTGTACTTATACTGTAATTAAATATACTATTTATAGTTAATGCATGAACACTGTGGTGGAGACATTGTAATTTGTTAAGTCAAACACTGTTAATTCCATGTTATATTACAAAGTGGAATGAATAGTGTTTGATTAAACAAATTAAAATGCTATTTAATAGTATAAAACCTACGTCAGCTATTGATTATTTGGCATATTTCTACACCCTACCTTTAAAAAGGCCTGATCTACCTTCTACCGTCTGTGGGCCTACAGACCATCGTGAACTAAGTTTGACATCACGATAGACCATCAGATACTCCCTTAGTGTTCCAGTAAGAAACGTTCACACAAACCAATTGATTCTTCAAACTGTCTTCCCACTTTGCTTATAGACACACTCATAAATGACATATTCCGATAAAAAATCAGATAAGGACAGAATCCTACACCATCAGTATACAAGTTACGTAAGGGGGTGTCTCCATTGTATATTTCAAATTGGTGTCTGAAATATATTGCTTTAGAAATGGGTAAAACTTTGAGCTCAATTATATCTTCATCGAATTAATTGATTGTTCCAAATCAATCCAATAAGGTGGGATATTATAAAAAGGGTTATGCAGTTACTGGTATTGTGGTGTAAAATGCTCTGCTACTGAGTATTATTGATAAAGATGGCATGTACAGCTTTAGAAATCACTTGAAAGCCCTTTTTGTTCAAGTTCTATCAATTTTTTTTCAAATATTAACAATTCACATATACACACACTACACTTAAAGTCAAATGTGTTACTATGCCGAATGTTGATTTATTCAAAACTTTATTTTAGAATGTTTATAGTATCTAAAGAGAGAAAGAGTATTATTATTTCATTAACACTGAGAGTTTAATGTAATTATGCTTCTAAAATATATTAAGTATTCTCATCGAACCTAATCAATTTATCATTGTTTACTGCCTAGGAACACCCAAATATATAAATACATTCATTAGAAAATATACTAAATTGCTCTAAGTGCTTCATATCCCACGAAAAAAAAAACTTATAAAATCCGATGTTTTTTTTTAGTATAGCACAATAAGTTGACTAGACTAGCCTCCATAGCCTAGTCGACAAGATACCGGTCTATTATCCCGGGGATTCCGGGTTCAATTCCCATTAGTATCGAATTATTTTGAGAAAAGCTTTCAATCTGAATTTCAGCTACAGCCACTGTAACACATTCTTGATTAGTTGGACAAAATTACAAGAAATTCACCGCTTTTATTGTATACACCGAAAACGTAAAATATTTAATATTTATAAGGGACTGAGTTTATGATTGTGAAAGGCGTTATTTAGCTTTAAAAGATTTTATTATTTTACTAAAGCGCATGTCGTTTGTGGAGATCAAAAACGTTATACCTTCTGTATCTCAGTTATTGTTTATACTTTCACTTGATATGCGTCAAAAGTACAATTATATAATGAAAATGCATTAAAATTTTAACTTGCAATATATAATGAGAATGCGTTATATTTATCTTACAATGTATAATACATACTCTTAAATTTACTTAATATGCTTTCATTTCTGGTAATGAGTATCAATTGACAATTAAGTAAGCCACGTAATTCATAGGATGGCAGACATCTTGACAACAATACATATGCAACTTCGTGAAATCTTGGGTACGATTTGATTCAAATACTTGAGTTATGTAACTGGTTATTTTAGAGGAAGAATACACAGTTACTGAGCCTTAATAATATAATTGAACAGCAATAATTCATTGTATTCATGTTTAATTTACACAACAGTAATTACAATACAATGAAGATGTTGCGAGGGGTATTTTGAATGACTTGATTATTATGTAAGGAAATCAATTTTCGTGTGGTTCAATTTGATTGATTTAAGGATTAAATTATAAAATCATAATGTTTTTACTTGAATTCCTATTGAAGGTTCTTCAAGTATTTTTAACTATCCTGCGATACTAGAAGCGCCAAGATTTTGTCTCCCCGATAAATACACCCGTACATAAAATCAGATTCTGTTCTATTAAATACCATTTTATAGAACATAATGGCTATATAGTTAATTATATGGTGTAGAGTTATTGAACAAACTAAGTGACATTATGAATATATTTTCAGCTTATTCTAGATAAGAGAGAATAATCCTGGTTAATATACTTTCTGACGAATTTTAGACACAAATTAATAACACTAAACGCTTTTTGTGTAACAGGAGAAATCCATGTAAAGCGGTCAATAAAAAAGGAAAGAATACTATGAATAGAATGTTCATTATATAGTTATAAAAACATCTATATTTTAAATAAACCACGCTGAATGAACTAGCCATCAATAGTAAGAATTAATCAAAATATGGAAAGCATTCTTAGATCTAAAATAATTTTATGTAAACATTGCTCAAGGATTAAATATATCAAACTCACTGCAAATATTTATCTCAAAAAGGAAATTAACTCAAAATATAGTTATCAAAAAAGGAGGTAAAATAAAACAGGAAAAAATGTCCATTAAGGAACCATCATAAATAAAAAAGTACCAGTGTGCTTCGGTTTAGTATCAAATCCGGTTGCAAATATACAAATCTTGCAAATCTACATGGGTCAAAGCAATATCAAACGATGAGTTTCACTAATACAATGTTTAGTATTATCAAAACCACGATTATTGGCAGGTAACTACGATGGACATTGAAAGTATTCACTTTATGTGTCAAAATAACCGACAATATAAGGGTTGTTCGATTGATATGTATTGATCACATACATACATTGTTTACTAATTGTAATTCTAGTTGGTTTCATATTTGAGGCAAGGCAAGACAGGGATAATTGAGAAGATGAATTGATTTGGGTTAAAGGATTTTTGAAGAGAAATAACGAAAAACCGTTTGAAAATACATTAACTCTATGAGTTGCATGACCATCATTAGTAAACAATTAAGTCCGTTGACTCCCAACTATCTGAATATAAATGGTAAAACTTATGCACGGAAGAATAAATAACACTCGTGATTGTAGTCCAACATGTTGAATCATAATAAAAGGATAATTTATAAAGCGCCGTTTGTAAAGCAGACTCTCAAGAGCGGTTCATCTCTGAAATTGAACTCATTCTGACAGATTCGTGGGCGGCCGTGGTCTAACAAGTGTGGGCACCAAGTCCGATTCCTAGCGGTTTTAATTCCTTTGCGTTTCATCTCTCAAGACTATGTTAGCTGAAAAGCAGTCGCTCGTATACAATACATCAAAACGCGTCTAATTATATTCCGTCCACAAGATGGGAGTCATTTATATTTGATAGCCTATCGTAATGATGATTAAAAAAATATGATCATCTATATGGCTATGATCATCAGATTAGGTACTTCACCACAATGTTTAATAAACTTATTTGGTAAGAAAACCACAGAAAACTTACCAAAATGAAGACGAATTACGAAGAAACCTTTGTAGATCTTCCCATACGTCATAGTAACATATTGGACTTTAGGTCGAGTGTAGTATATAATCCTAAATTTAGAGAATATAGATATTGAGAAATATGATTATTTTCAAGTAATTCCTAAAGCTGAACACGCCACCTATATTTCTAGTACTAATAGACAGATCAATCTACGATTAACAACGGCAAAACTTTGTTATAACACGCTGCTATATTTGATCGATTCGGATCAATAAATTTATTCTATGAAGATGATATTGAGCTCAAATTCTGCTTCTTTCAAAAGCAATATCTTTCATATGCATATGCAAAAGATACAATGGAAACACCCTATTGAATGAGAAGAAAATTTAATGTACAAACAAAATCTGGAGAATTTTCTCAGCAAGAAATCTGAATTGGCTTATTAATTGAAAATCTGTTCAAATTGAACTTGTGAACAAATCAAATGAGAATTAAAAAAAAGTTTGATTCTTGGACCATGTATACAAATAAACAAAAATAAAGGAATAATATTTTGACCGACTTTAGACCCATGATGAAATATCGTATAATTCTGAATAAATCCCAGTATATCATTGTTATTTTACTGAATTACTAATATGTTTGAAAAACATCTGTTTGTAAAATAATACAAATTTTTTAATAAATTTGGTCGATTAAGACTTCTATGAAAAAAAAAGTAATTTCTGAACAATTTCTTATTTGACGTGCTTCTACGACAATTTTTCTAAACTTCGCGAAATTTCTTTTGATAATTACCAATCTATCTTACACATTTAATTGTTCTATCAAAAACATTTATTAATAGAAAATATCTCATAAATTGAAGAATTTTTTACTGATGGCAATAAATTGATTCATTTTCAAGTAATCAGTTGTATTGAGTCGTCTCTGTCGGTTTCAACTATCGATCAACTAACTGTTGCGCAAGGAATTGGGTCAGAAGGCTCTGCATGTCATTTATAACGATATAATTACGACATTTATTGTCGATCATTCCCTTTTACTTCTTGTGGGGTGTACGTGTCATTGAGGGTTAATAGCCTAGTGTAAGTATATTGACCTTATTTCGTCATATATATTATTAAACGTCTAGAAACTTCTGAAGGTGTTTTTTTTATATAAGAAGATAATCGTGTCTCATTGTGCGCCGCTTACTTTAAGATGAAAGAGAAAAAGTTGTATTATTCTTAAAAAATTAAATATCAACTTTACCTAATGTATCATTAGACTGCAAATATGGTTGCAAAATGCAAATATAAAAATCTTGATAAGACTTTTTTTGATCTGTGGATGAAATAAATATCGCAAGATGAGATTTAAGATTATACCAACTAAGTTAAATCACTGAAACAATGAAAAAATTCATTCCAAGTCCCAACAATCTGCCATAACCAACAGTACAGCGGATGTTCAATTGGCATAGATTGACCACAAATAACGTTTATAAATGGCAGTTTAAATTGATACCATTGATGGCCATCTATGAAGATTCATATTTGAGACTTTTAAATCGATGAAAAAAAACCGCGATTTCTTAAAATATGCTGCTCTTAGAATATTCAAGAAAATATATTAGACCGCTATTACTTATAACAGTGAAACAATTATGTTACGAAACCTCTTCGGGGCTATCTGATAATGAGATAAATTAATGGCTTAGATTTTTTATCAATCAGTGCACTCGTTTAAGAAATATATTTGTTTAAATTTGTGGTAAAAGTAATCCCATTTTAAAATAAAGAAAACCAATATATGTTATAGACATTAACCGTGAACCTTAATATTTATGTGAAAATATTACGAAAAATTCTGCAAATAATAAAGAAATCAAAGAATATTGCTTTGATCAAGCTTAAATCCAAGGTAAATGGATACATTTATTTTTGAGCCATCAACAAAATAAAACTTCAATTTTAATTATGATTGTGATCCACCAATATTTGAATTATGATTGTGATCCACCAATATTTTTAATTAATTCAACAAATATTCTCAGAACACATTTTTTTCTGTTTATTATTTGTATAAAATATAGATGACTTTGTTCAAAATGAGATAAACATAAATCGAACCATATTTACGAAACCCGTAAAAAAGCGAAAACATTAATAGATAACTAAGCCCAAATTTATTACCTATTGCTTAATTATTACAATTTATATTGAGACTATCAAACCAAAAGTATATTTTTGTTTGTTTGTATAATTTCTTAATTCAGACTTATAAAAACGTCATGACACGGGTTCCATGACAAAATATTGTTTACGCGCTTTTGTAAAAGTTCATTTATCTAACGTAAAAATGGTGTGTCATACAAATGTCAAATGAGACTGTATGCTGATTGTTGATGGTATGGTGGCGTTGTTGGAGAGTGAAAATAAAATATATAGTTTAATAAGTAGATTATATGAGAGACGCGAAGAACAAAATTTAAGAATTAAAGTTGCGAAATTCAGTGATGGAGATAGAAAAGTGTGAAAAGAAAAGTAAATGCGACATATGGGGGAACAATGAAAGATTGGAGTAAGTTGAGGAATTCTGCTATTTGGGTAGTATTTTCTCCGATATTGAATAAGTTAAGAGGGATAACGAACGGCGTGGAAGCGATAGAAACATAGTCAATGGGGCACTGAAATATATCTACTCGAACTGGACAGTATTAAAATCTCCTTAGATGATATTCCACATTGGTATTTTGATGCCAACTTTGATGTATGGGATTAGAAAAATTATTTGAAAAAATACTGATATGAGTCGAATAAATTCTGTAGAAATTAGTGCGCTGAGAAGAATACATGAGGTATCAATGTATAACAGGATACGAAGTGGAAATATATGGAATAATTGTGAACTAAAGGTTGATTTGTTGAGTATGATGAAGAAGAACACTCCGAGATGGTTTGGGCATATAGAACGAATGCTTAAGAAGATACAAAAGAAAGTACAAATATGTGGAAGGCGTGAGAGAGGAAGACCAAGGAAAGTTTGGTTGGATCAAGTAATTGATATTTGAAAGAAGAAAACGTAAAGTCAGAAAAATCGTAGGAGCTGTATGATGAGGTGTATGGATCTAGAAAAGGCAGAGGGTATGTGTCGAGATAGAAAAGTCTGATGCTCTGTACCACGTCATGGTGTGTTCGTGTGAAAATAATTTTTAATATTTTTTTTTAATATTCAATTTTCTTTTCAATGTATGGTAAACGTTTAAATGATGTAGGTGCTGAGACAATGCGACTATGTTTCAGATTTGACAATATAATAAATGTAAATATTATACATTTTTTGAAAACTTGTTGTTGAATTTAAGTTATGTTTTTAAAAGCTAGGTGATTTAACACTTCAACAATTTATTTAATGACGGACTAAAAGTTGAATTGCTACAACGTGCATATATTAAATTGTCGAGATTTATCAGATTTCTTGATTTTGGTCAAGGCTATCTGGTATAGTGCAGTTATATAACTAGTTATTGTTTCGAGTTTAAACAAGTATTTTTAATATCGGTTAAGTATAATTAAATATAACAATTACGTATTACTCTTCTGAACCTGTAAGTGCAACTTGGGTTATCAATGATGGGAAATAAATAAACGTTTTAAATTTTTTTTAAATAGGCCTCAAAACATATTTCTTGTTACATATGAAATGACCACACAGAAATAAACTTGCCAGATTGCACAGTATACAATAAATTTTAAATCAATGCCATGAGAAAGGCTATGAATGGAGTATCTATTACAGAATGAGACCTTGTCAAGATAACTATCCTAACTATAAGCATTAGAATAAGAAGGGAATTGGAAATATTAATGATCTAATAGTCGTATTATGGTAAAATACACAGAAAATACTTTATGGTAAAACACATAAGTCTTGATGCTCAAAATTTACATCTTATTACATGCGTTAAATTTGACGATAAACTCATTACTAAGCAATAAAATTAGCAAGAAAAGAAGAAATATTAATTTCTCCAAAAAAAGTTTAGAAGTCTCCTCGTAGTAGAAAAGAAACATTTCTTCTAGCCCTGAGGTTGCGGGTTCAATTCTAGCTGATACTTTTTTTTAATGAAGTTTGGACTCAATTTCAGCGGGCTTTAACGTATTTCTGATTGGTTGTAAGATATTGTCACATTGTAACTTATATATTGGCAGGTTAATATATACGTTAATGCTAATATTCGAAACTTTCTCTAGTTATTGTCAACATTAAATTATCACATTGTTCAAGTACGAAAAAATAGTGTTTCTCCCTTTAACTAGTAAATATTCCCATTAACGGGTATTTATGGGAAATTCTTTAAACAAGTCACCCGTCTGCAGTTCCGTATCCCTAATTCTCGGTTATCTACCTAGTATTTTCTTAATTTTTATAATAAAACTGTTGTCAGAATATCACAAGTATTTTATTTAGTTTTACAATAAAAATCCTCGTAAAGCCACGAACCTGAACATATTGTGACCAAACATTACACAATTATGACTTAACTTGTTGATATTTAATTGCACACGTAAAATATCATACAAGTACCATATTCATAAGGCAATCTTTGTGAGGATTAAATAACATTTTAACTTTATTCACGATGTTTGGTTAAATATTATCTAACTAGATTAAAGAACGCATTTTATGATTGATGAGAAAAAATTGCTTCATGGCAATAAGCCCGGCAGGTGGTACTATACATAACGAAGGTGTAATACATACAATACAATGAAATAAATTGACGATGTAAGACATGTCAATTATGTCTTTCCAATATTCCTTCGATTCTTTCCATAGAAAAATAAGAATAAGATTATTTTAAAACATACCATCATTCCATTTCCCTGTTGTGGTAGACAGAGAAGATACAGCGCCAAACTTTATTGACACGTTATTCTTCCTTAGCATCTTTACATATCTCTGTTTCTCTTACTCCTCACATTTCCTTTTATTAAAATTCCTAGCTAAAATAACACAGCTATACTTTTCTTGGTCATTCTTTACTACATCTCCCACTTATGTGATTGTACTATAAAATTGTTTAGTCAATCTTTTATCCCTCATCTATTTAACATGTCCAGCCCCCTCAAAGTGCTTGTTTTCCTTCTACTTAATAACATCAATTTTAAACTCACATTCATCCTGAATAATAATATTTCTAATTCTGTCATACACTGACACATCACACAATACTCTCAGTACATGCATTTTCACAGCATTTAATCGGCACCTTTCATTAATTTTTCCCGTCTAAGTTTCATTCCCATAAATTAATGATGACAAAAATACGCTATTGTAAACCACCATTCTAGCTGATCTTTAAAATTTCTACCAACTCTAAAATATAATCTTTTTTCTAATTAAAATGCCTTTCATTTAAAACAACATCATCTCCAAATTTAGACTGTGCAATTTTAATGTATATATACATATACCAATTCTCAGAACAGAAACCAATATTTGTTAAAACAAAAACAAATTACATATTTGGTTAATTTTGTTGTTTCTTATCTATATTACAAAACCATTTTAAGGAAACTTAAATATAATACCCACCTTCCAATAATATGGACGTAAATATAATACCCACCTTCGAATAATATGGACGTAAATATAATACCCACCTTCGACTAATATGGACGTAAAACAGGAACATGTATTTTTTTGAATACCATCTCCAATTAATATTTTTCTCTGCACCATATATGACAAATTTTATACACAGCTAACCCTTTTTACATAAATATTACCTGATAACTTTATCTGAAGTAATTTAACGTTAACTTTTTTATAATATTTATTTTTATATTATATAATCAATCAATTTCCCTGACAACATAAGCCTTGCCAGGAAAACATAATTATCCGTATAATATTCTCAATAAAAAAATTTAAAAATATCAAAATAAGTCTGGTCTTTATTTCTCGGTTAGTTTTATAATTTGATAACGACTTTTTTAATAGCAATGTTTCTTTTTATACCTAAAAAAGGAATCGCAAAAATCATTGTTCAAAATTTTGTATTTAAATTTTGAGAACATTCTTTCAACTACTTGAAGAAAATTAATATACAATATTTGCATACAAAAATGCATGTGTCAAATACTTGAAAAAAAGTTGGCATGACTCTCATAATATAGACAAAAAAAATTGTTAAATTGAATATCATTTCTAGAAAATCAAACCCATAATGTTATCCTTTAAAAAAAAAAAAAAGACATCAGTCACGTTTACACGTCAGGGCTCTTGAAAATCTATCAGTCGGTTGAAAAACATTGCCAGATGTCAATAAATCCACCGGATTGTATTCTATACAACGAAAACTTAATACAGTACAATACAATGTTACGAATAAATATCAACTTTATCAATAATATAATATTAGGTCCTTACATATGAAATTGGCGTTTTGTTTGGGAGGAACATAAAGTTGATTTTTTTTTAATATAATATATTTATTTAATCAAAGTATGTACCATTGCTATCTATGCACTTTTGCCATCTCATAGGTAGTTCATCGATCCCTTTACTAAAAAAACCATTCGGACGGGAATCAATAAAATCTTTGAAGTCGGTTTGGACTGCCTCATCGGAGTTGAATTTTTTCCCTTGCAAGAAGTTATCCAAATTTCGAAAAAAATAGTAATCTGTTGGGGCAAGGTCCGGAGAGTACGGTGGATGTCTTAGACATTCCAATTGAAGCTCTTCTAATTTGGTAGCCGTCTGTTGTGCAGTGTGTGGTCTAGCGTTATCATGAAGCAGCAGTGGCCTAGAGCGATTAACCAGCCTCGGTTGTTTAGCAGCTAGCTTTTCCATCATGGTTTGCAGTTGCTGACAATAGACATCTGCCGTAATCGTCTGGCCAGATTTAAGAAAGCTGTAGTGAACGACACCAGCACTAGTCCACCAAACGCTCACAAGTAACTTTTTTGGAGTCAATTTTCGCTTGGGGCATGGTTTGGCTGGTTCGGCAGGGTTCAGCCATTGCGATGAGCGCTTCCGATTATCATACAGGATCCACTTTTCATCACAGGTAATGATTCGATTCAAAATCCTTTCATTATTGTGCCGGTTGAGTAATGCAACGCAGCAGTCAACGCGCGTTTGTTGATTTGCTTCACTCAATTCGTGAGGTACCCACCTTTCAAGCTTTTTCACCTTCCCAATTTGCTTCAAGTGGATTAAAACAGTTTTATCACTAACACCGCAGCCTGCAGCTAACTCGGACGTGGTTTGCGATGGATCCGCTTCCACAATAGCCTTCAATTCTTCATTATCAACTTTGGTCTCCGGCCGTCCACGGGGCTTGTTCTGCAGGTCGAAATTTCCAGAACGAAAACGTTGGAACCAAAAACGCACTGTGTTTTCTTTTGCGGCACCGTCGCCATACACATCATTAATCCTTCGAGCCGTTTCTGCAGCACTGGTGCCACGGTGGAACTCGTACTCGTAAATAACGCGATATTTCAAGTTTTCCATTTTGTAAACTGAGTGACGCAAAGAAAAAAAACAATTGAGGAAAAAACAAATGAATTATAATTTTCGAAACACAAATACTTGAGTAAATAGCTGTATAAATTTGAATTTGGAATTCCTAACCAAAGAGAAGATATTTGAGATCAAAGTTGCCAGTACGGCAAAACGCCAATTTCATATGTAAGGACCTAATATTAGAAATTTAAAAAAAAAACATTTATCAATTTATCATTACGACAACCAAAGATAAAAAGTTTAACTGTTTTAAATTCTGATTAACTAACATTTCAATTGTATGGTTTTAAATTTTATTTTATAGTTTTTCAAAATCCATCATTCTCAAATGTAATATATGTACATGATAACGCAAATTTAAATAACTAGTTACAGCCCGTGAAATATTCACGAAAGTAAAACAAATTCTACATTTATGAAAATATATAGTATATTCATAAATATAGAATTTGTTTAATTATATAATATCATTTATAGATCGTCCCCTTTTACACTAGGCTAGCTAGGTATTTAAAATTCGTTCAGTTATCACGGACCCACCGAGATTCAAATTTAGAATTACTTTCGCAGAGAAGTATTCCTCTCTCGCTCTCTTGTATTCAAAATTCAATTCTCGTATTCTTTCTTTGACGATAACCATCGTACGGGTTTCGGCCTATTTATATTATGATATATACGCGTGAGCGCATATGACTAAATTTTTTTCAGACAAATATTTAAAAAAAACTAACCACAAAAATAAAATAAAATACATAAAAAATGTATAACCACAGTAAAGATGTGGTATTTATTAAAAGAAATAACATTCAGGATTTTTTTTAAATCGTTCTACAAATCACAATACGAAGATTTCAATAAAGATTTCTCGTTCATTTTGAGTGAGTGTATTGACTCAAAAATATATTTTGAAAAAAAAATTTTAATTTTTTACATGAATAAATTATGTATATTTTTTTAGATCATTGATAAATCTATCAAATGTTGACTAAATTGCAGTGTTTTCATTTTAATGTTTTCAATTATTATTCAAATTATTTATTTCTTAATATATTATTAATATAAATTTATAAAGTATGAAATTTAAATAGATATTTTCAGTACGCTGTCAAAAACATAAAATTAATGTAATTTTATATTTTTCTTTTGTATCGTTGATGAATATAGTCCAAATATAAAATAACCATGAAAACGTGTTAACAGAACTTTATACACATATATTTTTTTAATCTAAAAATAAGTTTTATACTTTAATATTTCACAATTTTTTTCATTAATATTTTTTCCACACAAGTTAACAATATACTTTGGGTTTTTATCAAGGTTTTATCAATGACATCGTTTTTAAATACCGAAGTGAAAACTTATTTTTAAATTTGTCCCAAATAAGCAGTTGTTATTATTGCAATAGTAAATGATAGGTACCAATAAATACAAATATTATTTTAAATAATTTATTTCAATCCTCACAATAGAGGCCATAAAAAAATACAAAAACAACAATTTTAGCTGGAAAAACACAATGGGTGTTGGATAATGTAAAAATAAATTAACCAAATCATATAAACTACCCCAAAATGTTTAATCCCAACTTGAGACAAAGAGGTTAAACAATCAAAGACAATGTCTTGTGATGGTATAAATACATTGTCTTGTGGTGGTATAAAGACAATGTCTTGTGATGGTACAAAGACAATGTCTTATGATGGTATAAAGACATTGAAAATTATATTTCATTCAGAAAAATGGCATAAAAAAATAAACGCTTTATCTTAAGATTAGCTGTTGTGTAATTAACATTATTCATAGGATATTTTACAAATCATATTTAATGTTCATAAAATAATATGGAAAATAAATTAATTTAATTTTCAGTTCAAAATTATTTTTATCAAATCTTATATTCTCTTATTTATTGATATTAATAAAGATATTTTTTAAAAGATGTAAAAATTAGAATTTATTTTCTAAAATTTAGCATATTCCGTGGATAGTTTAATTTACATCAATAAAAAATATTCGTTTCGAAAAATTTACTTATGTACATTTAAATTTATATAAAATGTTAAAATTAATAAAAGGTGTATTTTTATTTGATATAATGCAAGTAACTTTTTTTGTTTTTATATTCGAATATAAATATATATATATATATATATATATATATATATATATATATATATATATATATATATATATATATATATATATATATATATATATATATATATATATATATATATATATATATATATATATATATATATATATATATATATATATATATATATATATATATATATATATATATATATATATATATATATATATATATATATATATATATAAAAATATATATATTTGTTTTAATATACGAGTACAACAAAATATGGAGTAATTGATTTTTATACAAAAAAAAGAAGAAAAAATACCTCAATACTTACAAGTCAAGATGATACAACTCCTACAAGATGTGAAGAAACTCCGAAGTAGAAATTGTGAAATATTTACAGATTTACAAATAAAGATATAAAACTAAAAAAACAAAACTACGGTAACTGAAAATACTACGCATTTCATGCCAATTATTAAAAATAAAATTTTGAATAATTACTAAACTACTGTGTATTGCTTTATAAATAAAGCTTTTTTAATATAATATATACACCATTTTGATGAATTGAGCAGAGTGAGGAAAGAGTAATAGTCATTTTGATTCATTTCCTAAAAGAAATGCTTAAAAGTTAGGAAAGTGTGCAAAGTAACGAAAAAGTGCTAGTTTTTTTAAATTATGCTTTCATATTACATGGTCATTTATTTTATAAAAATATTCCTAATATTTAAACTCCAATGACATAAAATTTTATTTTTAAAGAATATTTTAATTACGTGTCGTTTTTGTATTATTCAATTAAATTTACTTTATAAATTCGAAAACATTAAAAAAAACTTTAACCTTTTTATTATTGATCTATACAAATAATATTTAGCATTGCTGCAACATCTATGCAATTTGATAGCTGGCCGACGCTTTGAAAATATTGCAGCGTTCGTTTTCAGTGCAATGACAAAACTTCGATCAAATTGTACAGTAATTAAAGATAATCGTAAAATTCTATGGAAATATTGCAACATTGAGAAATTGTATGTTAACTTTTTATTAAACTCAAAGAGCTTATCTAAAAAATATATAATTGAAAATTTCTTCGATTTGTTTCTTTACCAACCCTGTTAGATTAATCTCCCAATATTAGATTTATCGAATGATATTTCACTTTCATTACATATAATACAACTACCACTAGTGGGCTTATTGCCGTGTGGTAAACTCTTTCTACTAACCAAAAAGATGGTAAGGAGTTGTAATGTTAAAACTAAACTCGAAACCTTTTTGAAAAATGATTCCGAAGGGAACCAATTTCACAATCCATAAATTGGAAGACAGGTGTCTTACTATGTTAAAGATGCTACAAAGGTCGTCGCCCTACGACATAATAAAGTCGTAACAGAAACATCTTAAACAACCTTATAACTAGTAGACATATGATTCATATTTGGCACATAGGTTTAAAATATACTTTCAAAAACCATTTCCCCTGAATTTATTTAGTGGCGCTTATGAGCTGCCTTTATAATTTAAAAACAAACCACTCTTGAGGGGAATTTCATATTATACAATATTAAGAAACATCGCATAAAAGGCAACCATTTTTATTTTTTTAAACTCGTTTGATTTATTTGTTATTCAACAAAGGTTAAAGAATAAAATGTGTGACTTCTTTCGAATTAGTATTAAATATTTTTTATAAAATAAATGACCAAATTAAGAATCAGTTTGCCAGAGTTCTCTAATTTGACGTATGGCACGATGAAATATTCACGACAAAATTCGAATACCTCACGGGAGAAGTATAAAATTGAAGAAAAATATCGTTATTTAAAAATTAAAATAACAAAACTTTTAACGAAAATTTGCATTCATAAAATTTTGTAACAGAAAAAAAAACAAATTCCCATCCTCTTTTGCTAGATTTTCATTCATTCGATTATATTTTTTGGGATTAAAGACACATGATAGCTTATCAATTGTGGATTGCAATACTTCAGCAATGTTTAATATTAGTTTCCGATTAATCAAAATCGATAAATATTATTTTATTGCATTGTCACATCATCCACCGCATAAACGATACATCCGCGATTAAATTGCATTACAGAAAACAAGAAGTGTTTTTTTTTAAAAAGCCTATTTTCATATGCCGAGAGCTGGCATGGAATCGAAAATACGTATACTTCGCTGCTACATCTTCTCAGCCCTTTTCCGTGGGATGCAGGCGTGAACACCGGATTAAAAAACAGTCCGTGTGATCAAAGCTTCTGATATATGAATCTACAGACTCATGGACAGGTCATGTTACAAACGTAGAAGTGCTTGCTAATATGTGAAAAGTCTGAGAATTGCACAAAAGTTTCAGTAATTCGGACAAATAATCTAAGGCACAAAAAACGTTTTAATGTAACTGATCCCATATCTTAGCTTAAGATCTTGCGAAAAAAGATTCGAGTGCAGTTATACCGAGTTGTGGCATGGTGCAGTAAAAAATATAAGGTTTGCCATGATGATGGTCAACCTCCATAGGATACGGTACCTCGAGAAGAAGTGTGCATTCAATAGTTTACAGCTATTTTAAAACATACATCTGCTTAACCATATCTCCCACAATTTAGCTGTTTCAAATACAAAACTATTATACTTCGAAGTATACGAGTATTTAAATGTTTGATGAACTTTAAGTTTTCAAAATTATCTCACAGAGGTTGATTGTGGTTCAGAAAAGTGCATGATACAATGTAAACTAATATATTTTGGACTATATATCCACTTTTTGTATATAATGCATTTTATGAAAAAAAAATTATTGAATTTTTTTTTAAATGATGACTTAATTATGATTTTGATCATTTGATTCGTAGATTTTTTAAATACAATTCGATTGATTAAAAGAAAACGCTTTATACATGTATCTCTAATCATTTCTATAATATTTTACTAAACAGATTTCTGAAGAAATCACAAAATTCATACAAATCAACATAGAATTTCTTTTATTATCTACAACTTAAACACTATAAGAATTGTGAATGAATTTGATTTGAAAGTGAAATATAAGAACGTGTTGTGATAAAAATATACATAAATGAAAAATAAATGCTCGCGTGTTGCACTAAATATTATGAAAGCAAAAAAGAAAATGCAAAAAATACTCTTTCCTCGATGTTAATAAGGTGGAAGGGAGAGTTAATAGTTTCGCTTGAAATTTGAAAACTTATAGAAAATGTTTTGATTTCTTTTATGTATTTTTAATTTAAATGGGTGTTTTAAAGATAATATACAAATTAGTTTTCCGCGCGTTAAAATACTTGAGAAATTAAACATTAATCCTCAAATTATTATAAGTAAAATTGATTTACAAAAACATTTGGACGTTTTAGTGACGAATCAATTTATATGTTATAATAATCACTTGTCAATATTAAATTAAATTCAATGTTTTATTGATGAAATCAAATGTAAAAATAATTACAATCAATATTTTCATGATGGTTACCAAATTGTGGAATATCGTTGTACGTATTGACACAAATTGAGTTAAAAGATATTTTATGCACTTAAATTTTATACATTTTTAACTGGCATTGCATATTTTAAAAGTCAATGACAATATTTTTTTAACTTACAAAATCATTAATGATCATTTGACGTTTCAGAGGTCAAAATAATTTTATTCATTGCATTTTTTACGTCAATTGAAAGTTAATGTCTAAGTTTTCAATGTCCAAGCTAAACAAAAGATTATATCACAAGTTTATTCATTATCCTTATCATCTTTACCATCGTCATCGTCATCGTCATCATCATCATCATCATTGTCATTGTCTGAAATTGTAACACTACCACTTCCACCGCCTCCCGAAGAGCTGGATCCAGAAAGACTGCTGAAGATCCTCAGCAAGCTTCCGAGTCCACTTCCAGATCCTCCTGATGAGTCTGATGACGATGAAGATCCTCCACTTAGTCCTCCGCTAAGTCCTCCCAAAGCCCCGGTGATGAGGTTAAGTTTCGGTCCAATTAGTTGGAGCTTAGGTCCGATAATAGATGAGATCGCTCCTCCGATTCCTGCGTTTCCTGACTGCGGAAGCTCTATTCCATATTGCTTATTCTTTGCAATGTTTTGCTGATCCAATTGTTCGATCAGACGTGTCTTGGAATCGATCAGCTGGTTGATTTTCTACATTGTCAAAATATGTGACACTGTCAGTATGCAATAATAAAGTATAAAACTTAAACTATAATATATAAAATTCCGTGAATGTTTGTTATTTATTTCATACAATTCCTTATATATTTTTTTCGTATTTTATTGATTAAGTAGTAAAAAAGTTAAACATGTTTTTGGAACAATAAACCCATAAAATATAAACCTCCGTTTAAAAAAATATATATCATACTAAAAAACACTTTTATATTTTGAAAACATCTCTTGTTCTCTTAATTCTACTTCTCTTGGAAATTCTTCTGTACCGAGAACGTGTTTTTAAATAAGTTGAATAGGTCATTTTATTTTTAGAAATGATGTTATCACTAGTATTAAATGATCAAAATTTTAGAATATAAATTGTGTTTTTTAACATATTTTTAATTAGAGAAAATAAGATATATTGCATGCAAGATATAATTCTAAAGTGAATTCACTTTTATATTTCACGAAACAATTAATGAAGCCTCCGTCGTATTTTTTGATACATGATCTATGAATCGTGAATTTTTTCTTGATGTAAATTACGACAACCAACACATATTACGAGTGTTATTGAAATTTGTATTGTGTTAAATCTTCGGTTTACCCTTACATTGAAACGAAACATATCATGAATTTTAGCGTTGTGGATATATAAAAATCATCAATGACTGAAATTTCAAATCGTGAATTTCAATTGTTGAAGTGATAATTGAAAATTTAGATTGTAAATGTTGCTTCACAACTTTTTCCCTTGTGTTTGTCTAAAACAACTATTTACGAAGGCATTTCTGTGCATTATCTTTAAATATAAAATACAGAAAATGTGTTCGAAAAATAGTTTTGAACATTTAAAATTTAAAAAGCACGCAAAAGTAATCAAAATCCCCTAATTTATCAAAGGTTTTGGTTTTTACTCTTAACTCGAATATTTAACAATAAATTATTTACATGGTGGAAGATCAAAAATCTTTGTTGCTAAATATTTAAAAATCTTCTAGAAATATATATGTGTATTTCGCTTTAATTGAAATTTTATTGGAAGGAACATTCTATCCATCTTTATGTTTATCTTTTCAAATAACACTAATATTCGTAAGAAAAGTACAAAGTGTGATAAAAACTTCGTAATTTCTTACGAAGATAAATTTAAAAAAATTTTGAACCCACCTTTGAGATGTGCCGAAAATCTCATAAACTTATATATTTTATTTCAGCTTTCATTTCAAAAATTTGTTTCAATTCAATTATTTACGTCTTATTGTCTGAACTTCTCCGAACAATTATTTTTTGTTGAATATTCCTAAACCTTCACTAAATTTTCGATATTAGAAAACGAATGAGGCTTCATCAATTGTAATAAATATTAAATATATTTACCCCAAAGACAAAGCCAAGAATAGCATTCTTGACTCCAAACTTGGCTTGAGAAACTCCTTCTAACATCCTCTTTTCTCTTTCAGCAGGATCATCTAAGTTATCATCCTGAAACAAAAGATAAAACGGACTTTAAGTAACTTAAGCCATACATCTCTTAAATTTATATAGATGTATATCTCTTAAATTTAAAGAAACCCACGATCAAACAAAGTGATGTAAATATTTAAAGTCCTTGTGCAGTTTTTGAATTGAGGAAGATAAGCATTTTGACTACGAGTATAATAATAGCAACACATCTCCTATTGACAACCTCCGCGTCTGACTTGGTAAGACGAATGTCTTTCAATCTGAGGGTTATGGGCTTACCCGTTGGATCCATTTTTTTCGTTAAAAGGATTTCTGACTGATTTTAACTTAAACATATGTTTGGTTGGTTGGAAGAAATTGACACAATGCAGTAATCTCACCAATTTGTACCGCATACAGCGATAATACAATAAAACATAACACAATTTTCAGAAACAAGTAAGGTTTCCAATTTCAACTAAAAACCGCACAAAACCTTTAACATCAGAATGACTTAAGTAAAGTGTTATATTTTTTTTATGTTATTAGCATTATATAATTGATTTATTGGATAAGAATATAGGGCTAAGAAAAAGACGCTTATCTGTTATGCTATTTCTTCACAGCTGAATAAGAGGCAATTAGTTCACTGCACGAAAGAAGTAACAATTTATGCTTCAAAAGTTTTAACGCACTTATTAAGAAACATGCAATGAATATTAGAAATATGAACTATCTACAAGTAAATTTCAAAACAACGGAATAATAAATAAAAACCATTTTGCAAATTTTATTTACTATTCATTCACTCCTAAGAATCACTGGAAATAACAAATAAATTTGTTTTTATAGATAATAATCATAACGAAACAAAAAGAAATCCGCACGTGTATGTAAATATTTTTTTTTAATATTTAAAAATAAATTACTTTGCTATTTCACAAATTACATTTCTCTTGAAGAGTTTCGGAATAGTATATAGAAATACTTGTAGAGAAGGTTGATGTAATTAGTGGAATAAAAATTTATTTATTGTTAAATATTCTAAGGGTACCATAAAAAAGTTTTTTTTAAACACAAAAATTCAAACAAAAAAATCGGTCCAAATATACTCGTATGATATGGTGGTATGAAACATATTAAATGAAGCGATAGAGAGGATAAGTTCAACAAAAACAAATATCAGAATTTTAGGTAAATAATCCATTTTTACATACTTAAAAATATGAAAAGGCAAAACAGTCAGAACTTAAGTTAAAAATACCACATTAACCAACATAAATCATGAATCACATAATTAATTAACAGTACACAATTTCATTATATTGTTTATAGTTAGGGCATTAACATTGTGGAGGTGTAAAGACATTGTAATTTGTTTTATCAAACACCATTTATTCCACTTTTTGTAACGGTATAACCCTACCAATTTCAAGGCTTTCACCTCATCATCAGATGAGCACAAACAAGACTGTATGTGTAGTCTTATAGCTAGTAGGGTTATGCCGTTACCAAAAGTGGAATATCAGTGTTTGATAAAACAAATTACAATAATTTCATTACATAATTACTCAAATATGGATTGCAATCGACTTTATATTACGTACGAGACATTTTTAAGTTTGAAACCACGATGTCCTAAGCGATGTATTTAATTTTCTTTGGTTTAAAAAATCGTGCGTTCTATTATATTTAAACTGTTCCAAACTAAATAGATTTATGACACCTTTATTAAAGAAGTCCAATGCAAATACGTGTATTATATAAGTGTATTCATAAATTATATTGTAAAATAATTAGAGCATACGTTTTTCCATGACATGTCTTCCGCATTTACAAATGTGATTCTTTTAAAGTATTTAAGTGCATTTCACGGTATTAAACAGTAATTATTATAACATCTGGCAGAGAAAGTAACAAAAACATTAAAAAAATGTTATAACAAATAAATCTGTTTATATCATTCATATCAGACTTCATCGCCCAGGAAATGAATTTGCCATGATTATGGATATTTTTCACCTAAGCTTTTATAATTTTTAATTTCTGTAGTCGATTTTTCTCAAAATCATGTGTAAAACGTTGCATACCTTATGACTTATTCTGAGTTTGGTAAACTACAGCGCCATGAATGTTTCTATACGTGTAGTTATATTTATTTATTGTTTCTACATTTTTATTTTACTCTGAGCATGATTTTAAATGGGACGTATAGATTTCATTTTGATAAAGAGTTTTTTTCTAATTCAAATGCATAAATTTACAGATTTTAAAAATTCAATGCAAATAACTGTTCATTAATGTGCGTGTAGTTTTATATTTTTATTTTATATAGCTATTTATTTATTATTTTTTTTAATTAAGGTTTCAATTTATATTACTGTAAGGCTGTCTTTATTTGCGAAGAAGCAATTTTTTCTCTAAAAAGAGGAAGAAGTGTGTAATGAGTCATACATTCGTATCCATTGTAATGTTTTAATGAAGTGTAATATTTTTCTTGCTCGGCATATGGCCCTAAGCCTTCTGGGCCCTAGCTTTTTGTATCCAGTATGTTTGTTAGTATTTTATTAATTACGTATTTTATTGTTGCATTGATATTTTGAAAGAAGGAAATCCAAAAGTCTGGGAAATTATAGGAGCTGTATAAGAAGAGGTATGGATGTAGAAGAGGCGAAAGAAGTGACAGAGAAATAACGTTACGATATGTATATATGATATGTATTGTAGCACCTTGTATTTCTATATCATCTCACACTCTGAATTTAAATAGTATTTTGTAAAAAGTATAAATTATCAAAATCAACCGTAAATAAAAAAAACATTAATATTTCTTCATTTTTTCTTTCTCTTAAATGAGACCTGTGACTTGTTATCATCAAGAGTGCCTCTCTTAAAAAAATAATTTGGTAAAATAAAATTACTGAATACTCTATATATCCAGCAAAATTGTTAAAAAATGACCAAGAACTTGTTATTGGAAGACATTGCTTTAAAATAATAAATACACCAAATGTATTTGCTTGGAAGTGTTAAATAAATATGGACTGAATTCTTTTTTGCTTAGTTTTTAAGGATGGAAGGATATCTATGAAAAACTGAGAAACCATCAGAAATCGTATCAAATTAGATAGACACAGACCCTTTATTGCAACATCAGTTCTTACATAACCACAATCAAATTACAATAAAAAAGTTACATAACACTCCGTCAAAATATTCTCCAATTTGATCCAATGTAACAAAACCGGCATTATTTGCATATTAAATTCCCTCTAATATGTCTCAAATATCTGGCCTCTAGATGATACACGTTGTGACTTAACAGCTTATTCCACTTTCACTCTACCTGCTTTCTTGCATGTGAGGAGATCAACGAACCGTCTACGGTGAAGATATTGATGATGTAACGATTATCGAATTTTTCGTGGTTAAATAAATTGTTACGCATCTTAAATATGATGTATTACCATCGATTATTTGTCTGGGTTTTTCGGAAAAGAGATATTGTTTACAGACTATTATGTTCTCGAGCGCCGCTGGATCATTTGGAACGTGAAGTAATTTCTTTTGGTGGTATCGTACGTGATGTTTGTTATGTACTTCAATTTGAGAAGTTTTGTTATGTACTTCTATGAATCTTAATGCAGTTTCGAATGGATCGTTTTTAAATAGCGGCAATACAGCTTTTGCGTTGTTTAAAAACCATATTAATTTATGGGATAATATATGATAATTAAGTTTCCTTTAAAAATTATAGCAATATTTATTAAACAAAAGTTAAAATACCAACAACTTAAAAATAAGCACAATTCAGAACAAACACGGCTCATGGAATCGTCAATAATACTAAAAAAATCAAAGAAAAAATCGTCATTGTCATTATTGGGCCTCCATTTCCCTTATAAACACTATTTCATTTTCATTTTGATATTATATATATTTTTTTTGCAATTTAACTATTTTTTTTTCTTTGAGGTGCATGGCCGCGCGATAATGCGAGTTTGAACCCCGCGCTGTGCTCCCTTCGAATGATACAAGTATTTTGTCCACCTAGTACTAATTCGGGGGCATAAGGATACATATGATTTTAAATAAATAAATTTAAAAAAAATGACTTCGGTCATATCTATTCTTTCAAAAAGAAAAAAAAACATGCAGGTGTGCTACGATCGCCCCACATCGGTGTGCCATCGGATCCAGTACAGCGATGTGGCCGGTGAATTTAGTGATGTGCAACGGCTTACTCTCTTTAAAAAAACTCCTCGGCACAGCTTCGCTTTCCAATTTAATTGACGTTGAAATGACGAGGAGATCTTCGACTACGAGGTCCAGCTACGATTTATCGCATACATTCAACAGCGTTGCGGAGAGACAGTCCACAGCCCCGTTAATCTATTTGGCGTACACAAAAGTAATATTTTCACATATGGATAGGTGAAAATAACCTCCTTGACTATCTCTTAGTACGACTGGAGCTATTTTTTTAAACATTCTATAGTGTTTATCACCCACCATACTTTTCATTTGGTAATAATCTAGATATCGAGTTAAACATTAATGGATGCAAAAACAATATAAAAGTTACGTTAAAGTAAGATTTTTTATTTTATATTGTACATAATTTCCCCCTTTTGATGTATAAAATACAATCTGGTAGATGTATTGCCAAGAGGCAATCTCTTTCAATGAATTAAAAATATAAGATCTTAAGAGAAAACCAGATAATTTTTTTTTCTATTGGCTTCCAATTCGGAATTGGGACACAGGCGTTTTATCAATTAGGCCATAGAGGTCAACAATTTCATTAACATTATTTTTATGCGAGTATGGAGGTGTTAGATATATATAGATAATAAAATCTTGAAGATATCTTATCAATCAATACAATTGTCATCTATGTGATAGATCTTGAACTTCTTAATCCTTGAACTTAGATTATTATGATTCAATACATTGTACCTTCGATGCGCTTATGTAAACGATAGAAAAGGCTTTATGGAAATTCTTCATTAAAACAAATATTATACTCATATTATATAAATATCGATAAAAAGGAAACGTTTTGACGGAAAACTACCGTGAAATAAATCATGTATTCTGTTTAATAGAAATCATCGCATTAACTATAATAGATAGAAAATATTTTGAAATATAATAAACATTAATGATCAAACATAAAATTATGTTTAACAGTTAAAAACTCAAAGTGATTAAAAAACCGAGATTGCCAATTCGAACGTAAAATTTTCGAAAAATTAGGTAACCTTCATGACCCATTTGTATTCTATGTGTGACTTGGTTCAACTCTTGATGGGTTAAAAAATAATTACGTACTAGTAAGTATTTTTTAAGTATGTGGTATATATTGCAGGTTGATCGTTAGAAATTTAATATAGCAATGAGCTCACCAGATTTTTATATATTCAAAGCCAGCGTTATACAACGATTATTGCTTCGAAATTTGGGAATTTTGCAAAACATAGAATTCTGGGAAAGCTGTTAAACAAGACTGGAACTCAAACGTGACAGTGAAATCCAGACTGAACCCCTTTTGAAAATAAATCGGATTTCAATATTAGTATACAATTTACTTAACACAAGTTAAAACTGTAATCTTACTTTACACTTGTTGAAAATTAACCGAATACTACAGATAAACACACTTAAAAATAAATATTTTCAATATTAAAAAATAAATTTCATTCATATTGCGATGTTACTACGTACTTTTTTATTTTTTTTTATTAAACAAGTAAATTATTATACAAACATTTGTCAAGGCTATACCTATATACAAATTTATTACTTAACTAATCTTAATTATATGTTATAATTTATGAACTTATTTAATCTTATTTTCCTACATATCATTTTATTTTATTTATTCAATCTTAATATATGAGATCTTAGAAATAATTAACACCTACATACTACTTATAACTAGATAACAATTCTTACACTAATTATTCAGCAAAAACAAGTCCACTCGTTCAGGCTACTTGTATTCCATCACATTCACTCAGACCTTGGTCGTCCCAGCTAATACTGTAGGTGGACTAGTCAGGTAACAGATAATGCTTCGGGAGCTTGTGCTTATAACGAAAGGGTAGGTCGGATTTACTCTCGTAAGCCCCCAGGGCAGCGACTAAGGGATTTCTGTTATTTTGTTGGCTTTTATAGAACTTCACGGTCCAAGCGAGGATGTGGTGTTGTAGGGTTTCTTCTCGCTGTTCAGCGTGAAGTCGGGTAAGATTTGTTCTGGGATGGGTGTTAAAAGATATCTTGAATGCCTTGTTCTGCACTCTCTGGAGTTTCAGGTGATCCGTGTTGCTCACACTACCCCAAACGGGTGCAGCATAGGTCAAGATAGGATGAATAAGGGTTTTATAGAGGAGGAGCTTATTTTTGGGTGTGTGATGTTACTTCCGTTATTAATTAAATTTACTTTAAGAAAGTGTTTATTTTCTCACAAAATATTTACTTTAAGTTGAAACTTCAACTTAAAATTGATTGTGTGTATAATATTTCATAAAATATTTGTTGGTGATGAAAGTTGATTTTATTTTAAATACGGAATTAAGTTATTTTATAAGAAATTGAAGTAAATACTGATTATATACTCAGAAGGAAGATTACTTTTAAGAAGTTTTATCTAGTATAGTATTTACGTAGTGAAGCATGAAGATAGAATACATTACGCGCGGATGGCAAAATAAATATTCCGCATAAGTGGAGTTGTGTAAAAAGATGACCGAAGAAAAGATAAAACGAAATAAAAGTTTGTATTGAGTTAAGTTGAATAAGCGAAAGATGTATTATATGAAAGGAAAGCCTTTGCTTAATACTACCTTGATCAAAAAGTGTTAGGACCGGCCACCGTGTGGCGCTGTCAGCCACCCGATTGGATTTTTTTTTGTTAGGTTACCACATCTATCATTGACACTTCCCTCTAAATTTCAGCGTCATAGCTTGACATTTGTAAAAATTACGATGTACTGAGTACATCTACCTTTGTGCGTGTTTTCGAGTTTGCATTAAATTTTGTGTGAAAATCGGATTTAACGGTCCGCAGACCTTGGAAATGCTGGAGAAGTGTTTTTTGGTGGCACGAACGCTTCAGAAGTGGTCGTGAGTCGGTCGAGGATGTCGAACGCAGTGGCAGTCGAAAACCGATGAAAACATTGATAAAATCAAATAAATGTTGGCCGAAAACTGCAAATTGACCATCATAGAGCTGACAGAGGACTTGAACATCGCTTACGGATCCGCTCAAGACATTTTGGTTAGTGATTTGGGCCTTAGACGTGTCGCTGCAAAACTGGTGCCGAAAGACAATTTCATGCAAAAAAAGGTCCGCGTTGAAATCACTAAAGACATGATTTCCATGAGTTTTTGATCAAAAACAACACGACTACTATCCAGCAGCATTTGAATTCACCTGATCTGGCTCCCTGCGACTTTTTCCTGCTCAACCGACTTAAAAAATCGCTTAGCGAAACGCGTTACAGCACCCGAGAGGATGTCATGAAAAAATCGAAGACGGCTCTGATGGACATACCGATAATTGAGTACCAGCGGTGTTTCGAGGATTGAATCAAGCGCTGGCGTAAGTGCGTTGCAGTCGATGGGGAGTATGAAGGGGACCATATCGATTTTGATGAATAAACTTGTATTTTCGATTTTATGAATAAAGTCCCAAAACTTTTTGATCAAGGTAGTATGCTTTCGCCGATAGGATAACGGCTTAGTACTAAGTATATCATGTATGAAATATTTTATTTTCCGAAGCTCTTTTATTTTCAAAGTAGTTTTCTGATATCTTAGTTTTGATCGATTAGTTAATCACACTTGGACTGCTTCGCCGTAAGCCGCTAGAATACGTAATAATACCATTGGTTTATTCTAAAAATATTCACCGGGTATCAGTGCATGGGGTTTGACCCAGATCTTTGGGCAGTTCACCTTGTCGTAGAAAAAAAATATTTTCTAGCGGTGATAAACGCTGGACAGGTAGCTTAGGCAATCAATTGACACAAATACGTAGATATAGTAAATTTAACAATTCCCATATATAAGTGTCTTGGCGTTTATCACACGAATGAATGAATACTTTGGTTTAAATAATCGTAAATTTTCTGTGTTTCTAGAAATAATTAAGAATGCTTAAAATCTTGTAATAGGTCAAATGATAATAAATATAACCCAAGTTATTATTAGAGTTAATAAGACGAAAAAATATATTGAAAAGCATGTTGCTGTTGGCAATAAGGTCAATGTCTCACTTATTACTATTTTTTCCTATATATTAATTGCAAAATATTCAAAAATGATTGTGCCCAGTGGTGTGCTTATTGTATGGAATCGAAATCTGGGCATTTAAAATGAGTGGTACGTTCAGGAGAAACGTGGGGTAAACGCCAAATTTAAGGAATGAATTGCAATAAATTTTTAGAATAAATATAAATAAATAGAGAGCGAGAATGGTGTAAACAGATCGACAAATAGGAGGAGACAATTGGATACATTTTAACTGAGGGGAAAGTAAGATGTACGAGAAGGGTACATGAGAGTATGTATGACGAGATGCATGATGAATGAGGTGAGAGTAGGCACATTGGATAAAAAAGCGTGAATATATGTCCTCCCTGCCTACCCTAATAAATCTACAATTTATACCACGCCGTTTAGAGAGCTGGCTCTCCTCAAGCGCGCTTTAACGGATTCAAATATACTATTCTTGAGAGTTTAAAATACTCGTATATTGGAAAATTAATATATTTAAAGCAATAATCGTAATCGAATATGATTTTCAGCCGCTCTGCGTGTAGAAAACGCCTGTGGATGTATAACATTTATAATGTTCAAGCAGTGGTACTTCAGCAAACACACAGTCTTTACAAAGTAAACCCAACTTTCTAATGGCAAGGAGGTCAAAGTTCCAAGGTGATTGCCAAGTTTAATCTGCTGCTACCTTTCATAAGGCCTAGTTTTATATAGCGCTATTTTGATATTATTTTGAAAAGCAATACAAATATGATACGGAACATATAAGCTACAGAAAAAGATAAGTTCAAATGTAAAACGATCTATGAGAAAAACCAATCTGGAAGCGAATCTGCCAGGAATTGAACCTGAGAGGCCAGATTGCTTATCGTGAATGCTGAGCATTAGACTACAGCTGCCAACATAATAAGTTAAGTGTAAGGATAAGAAAGTGGTGGATGCGGTCATAAGATTAGATATTTCATCTGCATACGTATGTTTAGGAAAATATGTTTCGTAACAAAACTGCAGAAAAGTTATCAAGAGAAAACAAACAATAACGAAAACTTTATAGATCTTCCGATATGTATATATCGGAAGATCTATAAAGTTTTCGTTGTACATTCGATATACATTCTGCTTTAGGTGTAGCGTAGTATAGATATGTGTGTAATGTTCATATGTTGTTTATAAATGCAGTTCGACAATAATATCGTGAAATATGAAATATTTTTTATCAGATTTTAACTAATATTGAAAATGCATATGGCATTTTTTTTTCTCATAATTGAATGCGTAATCGATGAAAAGTAAAAGGGGCAACTTCCTTTTTTCATAGTTTATATACAAAACAAGTTCAGAGTGACATAGAATGAAAAGTCTTCAAATAACTTTATTTGCTTGTCTATATTTCTGCCTTATTCATTACACTATGTAAAAAAAGAGATTATGAAAAGATATTAAAGGAAACAGATGGATCAAAATATTATACATTTGTTCCTAGTTAATCAAATAAGCAAACAAAAGAAGACGGATTATACAAAGTTTTTAAAGGACGAACATTGGTTTTTGCTGAAGGCATCATATTTTTTTTGCTTCTAGGGTAAACAACGTATTGTTACTGGAGTAGAAATTATTTATTATTTTAAATCTCAAATACACATTGATGGAATGGGTCCTTCCAAGTGTTGTGGAACGTTGATCAATAGTGGTGGGAATCTTATTATTCATGAACCATTGAATATTTATTTATAAACACAGTAAACAACCCTTGAATACCCTTTAAGTTATACAATAAAATTAGAAATCAATATCCTCCAAAAAATGTCTTGCAAATTTAGGTTTATATATTTATCATGATATGATAGTTAGACACGCCAATATACTCGTATAACAAAAGTAATAAAAAATACAACGCTCATAAAATATTCTTAAAGATAACAAAAATAAAATATTATCTCTTTAGAGGAAATGCTATAGGACAATTTTCAAATAAAAAGTGTAGGTACTTAGGTTAAAAAAAGTGTAGAAAGCATATGCGAGTATTTCTAGATTAAGTTTTTTTAATGTTTTTTTTTCAAACGAGAGTATACATTTGACACATGTGATAAGCTGACTGACTTAAAACAGGAATTCCTAGTTAGTCTTGTTAACAGGTCTTCAGTATTGAGCATAAACATTGAGCATGATGGGTGAAAGGGAATAATATTATTGAAGTATACATGTATATTAAAACTGTTGCTTCGTTATTCAAATATGCATTCTTATCATATAAACAATAAATAAATAAAATAGCGTTGAGCTTTATCCCCTTATTTTTCTTTCTTTCGCTTCTGATTTATATTAATATTTTAGCATCCTGTGTTCATATTAACTTTTGAATGCGCTCAAACTATGGATATGTCGTATGCTACTGTTCATACGACTTTCTTTCCACAGGAATGTCAATAGTGACGTTACTATTATGTGTGGTGTAGTGCGGGTTGCCCATCTTGAGGCGGTATCGTACTAATAACTGTATATATTGTAAAATTATTGTGAAAAATTTGACGTGTGTTCTAGCATGCTTACGTGTTGTTAAAATTGTTTCACTATCATCGTATATTTTTATTTAGTTATACTCGTACTATAATTATTTTGAATGTTAATTTTTTTAATTTCTTTTGTAATTACTTAAAACTTTTTTTTTATATATTCTCGTAGGGTATATATTGTACCTTTGACAAATGAGCAAATTTTCATTAAAAACCCAAGAATGAGAAAAATTAATTAGAACAACATTGTGTGTCTGGTCGACATTCGAGATCTGCTAGATACTGCTGCCTAGTCAATGTCCATCCGGTGATCTAACTAGAGGCAACTTTCACTAGACCAAACAAGACTTGCTATCTCAGACAACCAAGACCAGTACCCGTATTGCCAACTTTGATTTGTTGGCACCTTTATTTGGAAGAGAGCTTGACCCGTTGGTATAGTTCGATTTTTTATGAATGAATGAACATAAAATATCTACATATCCGACATAAGTAGGAGGTGTCGATTTTTCGTTAACCAGGTAATTGAAATTTAGAGATAGCGAAGAAACAAAAAAAAATACGAACGTATAGATGGATGTGTAAAAAGGATGCAACTAACATAAAAACTTTTTAGAGATAGTTAAGGATACGTGTTGATATTATCAATGATATTGTATTGGGTGAGTTTTTTTTAAGAAAACACATGTTTTTTGCATACATTTTTTCACATGTAAGATTGCTATATGATTTCGTTTAGAAGGCCGTTTCTATCATAAGTAATAATAATTTACTGAAATTGAAAATGTTAAAAAAATTTTACGTCCTTTAATAACTAAAACGCTCTTAAAGCGTAATATATTACAAATCAGTCATAATATTCATGGGCACTCAAAATTCTAATTTGAGTATTACTTTTGCCACCTTTTTTAATGGTCGATAAAAGACCGTACTTTGTAATATTTAAAAAGAATTACTTTGTACAAGAATTAATATCTTGATTTTTCAGCAACCCTCCATTGCTTTTATAATAATTTTTATTTATTTTATCGTAAGAGGAGGAATATTCAGAGAAAAATAAAATTAAAAAAGATGACATCACAATTTTGTTGCGTACACTACAACTTAATGGATTTATTGACAATCAAGTTTTTCTAACCAACCAAAAAAATGTAAAAGAGATAATAATGATATCCGAACTATTTTTTTATATGTTTTACATGGATAACAAGAAACATACAAACAGCCCTCAGGCTGGAAGATAACATCAAAGATATACGTGGCACAAAAAATTGTTCTTTGAAAAAATTAGAACTAACTATTTATTATATATAGAAATTGGTAAGATGGAATATTGATTTAAATAAGATCAGCTGTTATATAGAATTTCCTGATCGAGTTAAGATATTCGTGAATATACAAAAACAACGTTAGTTATTTTATCCCAGATAAATTATTATAATAATGAAATGAATAAACTTTCCCCATTTACATGTATCATTTTATGGTAATGCGAGTGACAAGATTGCTATTTGCAGTAAGTATAGTTGGGCTGTTGTATAAAACCCCATGTGATGTGAGATCAATGACTTCCAATCTGAAGGTTGACCGAGTGTCATGCGATCGGGTTTTTCTTTCTACGCAAGCTTATGGTAGACCGGGTGGTTTCGCAAACCATCAAGGCCCTTAAACGCTACGTGGTTTTGATAATTGAGCACAATCGGTAATTTACGCGTTATGATTTGATGTACGGGGACAAATAGTTTTTGGTATAAAAATTTTTAATATTAGCGAGATCAACTTATGGATTAGTGGAGAAAATACGAAAAGTTTGAGAAGAATTAAAAGAATATAGCAACACCAAATGAATCCAATTCCGATCCGAGGAAAAGTAAAAAATATGCATCGACATGTTGGTATTAAGTTAATTGTTAAGAGGGTACGTATGACAAAGATGGAAGTGGCGGAAGAAATATTGTATAATAAGATGTAATGATACATTCTTATTGTATTCCAATTGTTAATATTATTAGTCATTGCTTAATGAGAGTCGGTGTTTTATCGGTCAGTAAATTTTTTAAATTTGTGAAACGAGTCTAGAGAATTTGATAGTATTGTAGATTGGAGTATGGCTCAATAATTTGGAACCCGAGAGGGGTTGATAATTTCCTGATATTTGAGCAAATCTAAAAGTGATTTCTGCAACATCTTATTGCAAAGAGTATAAATCTAACTCATGGCTTTATCCCACATTTTTAGCATACATATCTTTGGATATTACTGCTTTAGATTACATATCCATGTTACATATCATTGGATATTATTAGCATTAGAATAGATGTACGCACATATTTATACATATGTAAATTGGTAACAGGAAAATAGCAAACCCTTTGTTGATTGGCCAACTTTTGTTGAATGTACCGGACAATTATTTACGCTATTTTGAATTTAGATTTAGATGTTTACTAACCAAACTGTTACGATAATCACCACTCGAATACGGAAATGACCTTGTTGAATACATTTTCTGATATCGACATCTTCTACATTTTGGTGAGGTGGATAAATTGATGAATAAACTCCTCAGTCACTTTACAGAGAAACACAAGTAATGCTATATTTAAACTTTTTCAGTTTTTTTTGTTATTTGATGTGATTGGATTAAACATGCATCAAATATAAAATAAAGATATGAGATTATGTGGAAAAACAATGTATAACAAAATTAAGGAAAGAACAAGAAACGACATAAGGAAATAATATACACAATACTTTAAGGAGATGCAGTGCTTTAAACTTCTTTAAAAAGGAGCTTGAAATTATTTGACCAGTTAGAAAAAAATATTTACCAAATATTTTCATGAGCAGTAAAGATGTTAATAAAAGTTTGTGGAAGACATAGCAAAATGTGACATGACCAAATGAATCAATTTCTGAATTTAAAAAGTATGCAAAGCCTTTAAATTATAAGAATATACATGACAAAGTGTACGGACGTGGCAGAAGCGAATAGTGTGTGCTAAGATATAATGAAGTGGAGATTCGTTTTCTTCACCTACTCCAATAGAGACGTAGTGGACGGCTACGATTGTGTTAATAAAGTTTTTTAACTGTATTGGGGAACACTCACATTACAAATAATGAAATCTGGCGAATTTATCACCACATGTAAATAAAATACTTGAATATGAATAATGGGACACTATTGTAAGATATATTTCCCGTGTAAATCAGTTTTTTAATACAAAACTTAATTTCAACTTGAACAAGTCTCGTAAAAGACAGCATTATAATCGAAAATTTTCAGATAGGAAAAAAACAACCAAATATGAAATAAAATAAATAAAAATAAAATAAACCACAAATATGTTAAGAAGTGTGAAGTGTAAACTAACCTGTTCGAAAAACCACTTTTATTCTATATTTGTGTTAAGACAAAGTTACTTGGTCGTCGTTACTGTTACTTGGATGTTACGAAGGAACAGCTGGACAAATTACGGCGTCTTCAAAATGTTTGTCTCAGATTTATTGTCAACCTACGAAAGTACGGGTGATTGTCCGTCTTTGTAGGGTTTGTAGGCATATGCTCACGTATGTGTTTTGTGGGGATGGATAGTCATTTGAATGATTTATGCTACCATGTAACTTGGTCAAAAACCTTCACTCAATATCTTATCAAATTATATCTGGTTGACAACCTTCACTCAATATCTTGTCATGTTCCACCACTTTTAAAGTAGAAATTAACATTTGAAAATTTTATTTTATCTTTTTCTCTACGTTAGTTGTTTTATATTATCAATATTTGTAGAAATACTCTTAAACAGAAACAGTAGTTAACTTTGCTTGAAATTGTAGAAATAGTTCTGTTTGAAGAAGTTGAAACTGTCTTGTGGTGTTGAAAGATCGAATGGTCTGGCGCGGTAGTACATAATGGAATTATGTGTAAGGGATGTGCCCTTCGATAAACGATGTACATTGAGGCCTTCTGAAGCTGTCTAGACGACCTCTGTGACCTACTTGGTAAGACGCTTTACTTGCACCCGGGAGTTCCGGGTTCGATTGATTGTTCCTTGTCTAGTAACAGAGTTCATCTCGTAACAATACCTAAAAGTCATAGATATGTGCTTGTGTTGTTACCTCTTCACATGCGGGTTTAATACTGCCAACGTGTGTGGGGGTGAACCGCGAATTACGTGCGTACACAAGTGGTGTTTTTTTTTAAGCTCGAAAGCTCATTAAATTAATCTGAGGACAGTATTGCCTGCCACGCTCTTCAATATGCTTGAAACATCAATTTGGTCATTTTTAAGGGTACCATGAGAATAAATAAAAACTGCCATGTTGAGGTAAATTGGGTGAAAAAATCTATCGGTCTTTTGGAGTGTCTTAACTTATTATTTGGAATATACTTCCTTTGAAATGTGGAGAGGATGAGGTGTTATTTATGGTAGACATTATAGAGATGTTACATTATAACGTGGTCCATTCTTTGGTCACTAAATGGCGCCAGAAAAATAAACAATTGAACAGAAAAATAGAAAGTTATACTTTTAGTTTTTTAACATATCAGCGAAATTGTAGACGAATTTGAAGGAAATCAAATTTTCTTCAGTTATGATAAACCGAACGACCGTATTAGTGATAACTATCCTTCCAAAATTTCCTTCACTATCTTGATTGACAGACACTGATTCGTTTATAATGATTGTTCTTTTTCATTCATCTAAAATATCTTTGTTAATCCTATTAAGGAAATGCAACTATAATTACAATTTAATGACTATTCAACAATACAAAAATAATTTAAGAAGTTTCTTGGCTTCGAAACTTAAATCATAAAATAACAAATCTAAGCATTATATTTTAGCAATTGAAATAATCTGTATGAAGAACAACAATAAATGTAAAGTCATATTTTTTTCAAATTAAACTTAAATTTTTTTTTAAATTTAATTTGAAAAAAATATGAATTTTTCAAACCTTAATTTGAAAAAAATCACCTCTATGTATGAACATGGAATTTATACGTGGAGAAATAATTGTAGGCGCTGAATAAATTATAATGAGTACATAGAGCGATGATGTAGGGTAGAAAATGGAATGGAATGATAAGGGATGAATGTGATTTAAGGCTGATGTATTAAGTAAGCTGAAGAAGAGCATTGTGAAATAGTTTGGTCATGTAGGATAAACTATTGAAAAAAGACTAACAAAACACATATACATTACATATGTGAGTAGAAGACAAATATAGTTCGATTAAGTTAATGCGATTTTGAAAGAAAGAAATGTAAAAGTCTGAATAATCGTAGTAGTTGTGTGAGAAGGTGTATGGGTGTATACAAAGCGAAAAATATGTTTCACGGTAAGAGAATCTGGCACTTCTTTATATCTACCTACCCGACAGTGAAACGGACTCATGGTATGTCTGTATATGTGTAAAAATATATTTTTAATTTTTTTTTTAATAACTCTCATTTTAACTAAAAAAAAGTATTTAACGATATTTCCTTTTAAAAAAAGACAAACCGTGTATACCCTTCCTAGCGTCTTTACACACGTTTGTAATATATGTATATAGCATGCTTTATTATTTGCATTCAAAGGTGCAAGATCACTTTGAAAACTGTTTGTTTTATGTATTCTAGTGGGGCAAACAAGGTCTTGACCGAATGTGTTGAAAAGAAGTTTTGTTAAGCAATAGTGATTCAATAACATCATTTTGCATTCAGTTGATGGGGGCAAACGTACGCAACAAAGTGACTGATGCAAACCATTTCGGTTCGACCTTTGGAAAATGTGGCGAAAATATTCAATCAATTTGGAAATTATACGAAATAGCACTGATTAGTTTTTATTATTGCACTTTTTACGGCGTGAAAATATCACATCTGTAATAAATCTCTGGTTTATTTTGCAACACTTTTTCTTTCGAAACAAAGAACATTGTGATATTGGCAGGTAAAAATTAATTATATGCACTACTGCACAATTTAAGACACATTTGTTTATATTTAAAGAAGTGTTAAATCATAAGAGAATATAGGAAACGAATATAAACACAAACTATTCAAAACAATTTAAAGTTATTTAAAAATATACAGTAAAAAACTGTGTCAAATTATATAATGAAATGTTTGAAGATAATTGAAAGTAAACTAAATGTCAAATTAAAGTAAAATTTAGTCAAGTAACCAAAATCACTCCAAGGAAGTTTATTCCATGCCATTCCAAAGCTAGATCAAGATAAGTAGTCGTTGTGCTCGATTTGCTTCAACAACTTAATACGCTGAAAATCTATCTCATTGAACCACACCTTCCTAATGGCATGTTTTAACTCATTTTGGAATAAAATATTTAAATGGTCAACCTTCATGACATAGTTGAAAAAAGGCTTATCTTCCAATCCAGGGGTTGCAGATTCAATGTCCGTTGGTTCCCAGATTATTCTAAAAAGAGTTCCAGCCTGGTTTTCACTTCAGGCTTCTTTACATCTTTCTGGTTTGTTGAATGAGATTACCATATGGAAATAAACCAGATTGAACTGTATGCAACGGAAGTATAGTACATGTGTGTTCAAATATTAACCTTATTATTGTTTTAATTTTATTTATTTATATGACAAGAAATTCTATAAATACTCAATTTGCGAGAAAACAACAGGTCTTTTTTTTGGACACACAATTTTAATGGATCTGGGTTTGTTGCCCTTCATTTGTCGTGTCCCCGGTAAACTATGCTTTTGCCTGTATTTTATTGTTTCAACATTGTATGAGAACTTATTTATATGTGCATTCTTGTTTTTGGAATTACGTTTAACAGAGCTGAATAAATGGAAGGCATGTTATCTCTGCCTACTCCTAATAGGGGCATGACTTGATGGTGTGTATGATGTAAAACTGGCAGGATCACTTAAGTTTAATGACAGTTTCTAGTAAGTAGCGTGTTTTGCGTCATAAAGTAGGCAGTTATAATAAAAAAACTAGTTTTTTATATTTATAAATGTTTTATTATTAGAAATATTTATGGTTACGTAAAGTGATAAAATATTATAAGATAAAAGAAATGAAAAGTGCTTTTATTTTGGTAATTATAGGATATATACTCATATTCTTGTAAGTTGAGGAGTCTCAACTGTTGTAGCTGAGGTAAATTTGAGGTCACAGGAGGAACATTTTCCCAAGAAGTTCCTCATGGTTATACTCGAATGGGTGATAATGTGTGGGGCGACTACGTAAGCCATCAGGCTAAGGGCTATTTCCAAAAATATTTGAAGGTGGAATACTTTCTACTCTACAGTTCAGACCATAGGAAAAAGATGATGACATATTCAGTAGAATTAAAAATTCACGTATGAAACATTGGCAATTTTCTCAAAGTTTTTTATTTCTTAAATTTAGTTTTCATAAATGCATGATTGAGATAGGTTATTAATTTATTTGTATTGATGCAGTACGCCAATGGTACATACTCGTAATTAGGTATCAAGTGAATGAAATTTTTTGAAAAACCTAGAGTTTTGCTGGAGTCATAACAAATAATAGGAAACAAACCCATATCTATATAATTTGAGAGCATACACTTGATAAAACTTATCGATATTTTGAGACTATTTTTGCTGGAAAAATGTTAATAAATGGTAAAAATCAAACATGATACAAAAATCTTTAATTTTTACGTCTTACAACGCTATAACAAAACTATTTTTGATTCTTGTAAGTGTCTTATTCAACTTTAATAAAGAAACTTAAATTAAAACTTTTAATTATGATTGAGCTGTGTCTTATTTTTCAAGTGATCAAACTAAATACTTCGGTATTCTATGTGAACCAAAACTTTCTAACCATTATCGCTTTGAAAATGTCAAGAGAATATACAATATAAAATTATTTAAAACTATTTGTTAAATAGATTAAGTACTGGGTGGCTTATTACCTTATTGAGGTGCTTTGTATGCCATCTCAGTTCATTGATATGGCTATGTGGCTTAGTCTGCATGCAGAGTTTGGTATTTGAAAAACGTATTATTAAAATTCATGTCACTCTGACAAATATATTGTGTTTCTTTGAACATTACTTCATAGAATGCTTGTACCAAAAACTAGTATATTATAGTTAACAATTTTTATAGTATACAAATATAGGAGTTCGTCTTCCCATGGTTGTTTTTTTATGTTTTCTTACCAAATATATTTTTCGAAACATGCAAATACTGGGAAGTATCTTATTGCTTTCATATCCTTACACTTAACTAATTTGATGTTTTTGCAGTACTTTTAATGTCAATAATAGTGCGTTAATTTTCATAGTTAGCGGGTCCTTGAGAAGAGTCAGCTCTCTAAACGGTGTCACATAAATTGTGGACGGACAAGCGTTCAGACAGAATTAGCAAAATCTTGAAAAAGCATAAAATCAAAACAATCTTGGGTACTAAGTCAAAGCTGAAAAACCTAATAACATCTCTACGTGACCCTTTAGAGTCATTCTGATTTCAGTACCAAGAATGCGAGAAGATGTATATAGGACAAACGGCAAGAACGGTGAACAAAATAATAGCGAAACACGAGAGAGCCTGCGAACTCGCTTATCCCGAAAAATCAGCCTTGGCCGAATATTTCATAGAGACTGACAACCTTTTCTCACTTGGACCATAAAAACCTCATCAAAGCAAAGAGTTGTCACGTCCGTTTGATGAAAGAGGCAAAAAAAATATATAAACATCCAAACAATATTAACGAGATAACGCAATTTACATCAGACCATAATCAAATCCAAGCGATAAATAAATGAAAATTGACAATAACTTCTACAGTTGTGGAAACCGCTTGTTTGCTATCCTGTGGTGGGATGATACCATACGATCATGTAATGAACGCAAACCGGATCAATTCGCTCACGTTACGGTTGAGCCCTAGAGGTATCTAATGGTGAAGTTGACTGCGAACAAGTTCTGACGATGTAAAATGCAATGTTTTCGAAATGTCTGCATCATCCAAATAACCTAAAAAGAATACTCTGAAATATCTTATGCTATATAACGTGACCCTTTTAAAAAATCTGCGTAGCAACGAAAATTGATATTGGCATCTTGGAATGGAAGATAGACAACGTTTCGGGTTTATAATATGTAATAAATGTATTTTTTTCATTCGTATAGTGTAGTTGGGAGTTTTTCTTTGGCCTCATTAATCACGCTTTTGGATTATAAAAATACTGAAGAAGGTACAAGATATCACCATTTGTCTTGACATGTATTGACAGTTTTACCACATATGAACCAAAAAAGTAATAAAGCTCTTTTAATAATTATTTTTTTGGTTACCATCAAAAATCGAACCCGAAACCTTTAAGTGAAAGTCCAGCGCAGACTATGGTGATCGTTACGATAGTAAGTAACAAATTAACACTAAGTTGAGTCACCTGAGCTCTCAACTTAATGTTAATTTGAAAAGCTGAGCTCTAAAAAGATCAAATGAAAACCTTTGATTTAATCTTAAGATCAAAATAATTTTGAACAATATCAAGATCAACTAATGATAACGGTCATTTTATAATATATTTTAGTGCATTACGATTCACTTTTGTAACATACTATACAACCTAGTGGGTTTATTGTCATGTGGTTATCTCTTCTAAGCAAAAAATCCTGTTGCAAATAAATTGATTACAACGGGAATCATACCTATAATTCCAGGTTTAGGTGACAAGTGTTTTGACCAATAAGGCAACCGCGATAATTTTTACCTTACCTTAAATGAAACTGCGAAGAAAAAAAGAGAATTCTAACGTTTCCAAATACTGAATTTAAAATTTACATACTAAATGAAAAAAATCTCTCAATGATGGAGGAATTCATGAAAAAGTGTTATAGTCATTATGGCAGAATGCGGAAAAATTGTGTTCACCCAGTCTATCCAACATGCTATTCAGTATACACATACGAATACGAGTATGTTATACAATTCATTAACATATTTTTCTACCGTGTTTATTTTAAGACATGATTAAATTAATAGTGCTCGGACACTTGAATTATTTTTCGCATTAAAATATATTTTGTACTACAAATATTAAAGTAGTAAGATAGAAGAAAAGCGACTATCTTCCTTGATAAGATGCATGTCCTCCGGCCTTAAGGTAACCCATTTAATTAAAAAAAATGGTTCTAATCTGGTTTATAGACATCTTTGACATATTTCTTATTGGTTGATAGAACTTGCCATATGGAAATGAATCCGTCAGGTTATACAGTATACAACGAAAGTGTAAGAAAAAAATTAAAAAAAGAATAAATTTAAATCGAAAAAAAAACAAAGATGCAACATAGGTAATAAAAAAAACAATGGACTCAATAACTTTAAAAAATATATATCAATGGTTTCAGTTTTAACTTTGTGACACTTCGTGCTAGAATATTTAATAATGAATTACTTTGTTATTCCACTAATTACATTCATTTTTTTTTTTTTTTTTATCTACTTTGCACGGATTTCTCCTGTCATCCCCGCTACACTTGTTTCTTTCTATCTCTAGGCTCTTTTCAGGTGGAAGGATCATACCACCAAAAGAGAGCCTCGGAATTGGAGGTAGAAACACGTGTAGCGAGGTTTAATGTTATCAATGTAATAAAAAGTTATTTAGTATTCTGAAACATTGTGTCTACAAGTTTAAGATAAAAATAAAAGTTTATATTGTAATATAAATAAAAAAACTTGTGCCTTTGTTTCAGATATGATGTGCGAGTGAGATATGTGTTATAAATCAATTAATTTTAGTATTGAGATAATGAACTGCGAAAGACTTACGAAACAAAGTAAATGGTCCAAAATTAATGAGAAGCTAAAAAGAGGAAGACCGACAAAAAATGTATGTTAACATTTGTTTTTTTTTTTAATTGAGGGAACGTTAAGAAATACACGATAATAAACAGAAAAGTTGTAAGAAAGTGGACGAGGTATAATCCATCTGCATGGATAAAGATGTGAGGAGCACTGTCCTCTCTGCCTACTCCAAAAGATTCAAAGCGTGATAATATGTATATTTGTTTGTTTGAGTATTTTTTTATGAATTATATTAAATGGTTACCAAGTCCCTCTATGTTAAGAGCAAAATAAATATTTTTAAGCATATCTCTATGTTTATATTGTACTATTTTATGCTTTTGCCGTATACAGTACTACCTGGTGGGTTACTTGTCATGTCAAAGTCTTATTCCAAAAATACAGAGAAAAAATATATAAAGTTTAAGTGAAAAACAGGCTTATTTATCTTTGAAAAATATATTACAATACGAGTCGAACTGGCAACTCTCGACAGGAATTAAAATGTAGGTTTATATTAAACCTCAAGTTACATCTTACAATGCTCGAGATATGGGTGATGTTTGAAGTTTGTACTCGATAATAACCCATTTTAAGAAGCCTTATCAAACTTTATGATTACATTATACTCTTATATGATCACTGCACCTGCACTACACTCCACCTAAAGCCAAAAAAATGTCTTACTATTGCACATCGAAATATCTTCAAAAGTTTCTTTGTAGTTCGTCTGCCCTTAGAAATTTATGCGGTTATGTTACCAAATGTGTTTTTCTGAATATATGCAGATGTCCGAAACATCTTATATATTAGCCACAGTCACCACCTTCTCATCTTTACAATCAACTTTTTTAGTAATAATTTCAATGAGCACCCTTAAGTAGACTATGTTTACTAAGTGATTATATATATATATATATATATATATATATATATATATATATATATATATATATATTGTTCTTTTACGATTATTATTATCTATCAACAATTTTAACAAATTCTAACAGTTTGTGGTTTTGTATGTTTATTATCATAAATATTAAAACCACAAAATAAAATCATTGATAATCAAAATTATTAAACAATAGAAAGGTTTCATTACGATCAGTTAATATAATTGATTATGACGAAATAACAAAAATATAAAAGAATAACCTGAATTATATAAGTATTAAATGCAGTTAACTTTAAAATATTTTTCAAAGATTTTTTTTACGTTGGGGCAGTTTTTTTACCCTCAAACCATCAGAAAATAATTCTCAATACCGTAACTTTTAATCAATTTTGAACACAATTATCTTTTGTATTTATTAATCGATTGCTTAAACAAACTGCATTTTGATTTACGCAAGATAAACTAAGTAGCAGCTAGCACAAAATAATAAAGTATTCATGTGGCATGTTTTAGTTAACAATAACTTGCTAAGATCATCCCGAGGTAAACAAGGTAATTAAAAAAGAAAAATTATTTTAGCAAATGCCAGAAAATTTCAAATTATGCAAATTTTGTAATTGGACTCAATTACATAATTGAAGAAACCTATTCGACCGTAAAATAACGTGTTAAAATACTCGTAAAACAAAAATATAACTGCTAATTCATTGCCGTCATGTAGAAGCCATAATTTTTACATAAGTTTATTTTCTGTTTTTATTTTTTATTTTTATTCTCTACTTTATATCATTGAAATTTTCCATAGTTTTAATGAAAACAGGAACCGTAGAGTACAAAATTTAAACGAGGATATCAAAAACCGATTTTGTAAATACAAAGAATCACTCACTAGGCAAGGTTTGATTTAAATCACTTTTTTTTTTCTAAGCTGAAACATTGCCCTATTTATATAAACTTTAATCCCAAAATATCGCATAAATATTTTTAATCGCATCATAATCTCTATAACCACATTAAAATCATATTCAACAACTTCTTGTCATTTGGTTTCAAAACAACCGATTGTCATCAAAGGAGGTGAGTAACTCAATTAAAATTAAAAATACTAGATTTTACTAACATCACCATCCTCCCTAAACTCCCACTTATCGCTCAGCAACATCCCTTCTACAATTGTTTATACCCACTGAGCGACAATTTTCTGTCACACACTGGATAGAATCAATTGAAGATTTATATACCCCATCGAATTGCTGAACAAAACCTTCTTTGCAGGGTCATTTTTATTTCATGTTATATACCCAAACCAGCGCGATCAAACCATTTTCATAACTTATTCTGCAGTTCTTACTATAATAAATATATTTCATATGTATGATAAATTTCATTATGCTTTTATATCATTTAATACAGATAACGAAATAACTTGATTTAACCCTGAAGGTCAGATTCAGAGTAACTTTAATTATTAAATATTCATCAGGGACACATTTTAAAACCATGAGATGAAACTTTACATATAAATAACTGTGCTTGAATAATGATTCTTAAATTGCGCAAATGATAATGATTCTTAAATTATCAACAGCTGTTACTGAATGTGTTATAGAACCTTCGTGGTCTAGACTTGAAATAAGATTCACGGAAAAATTTGCCAATGCATGTATCGGGTTTAATATGGCAATAATATCAACGCATGGGAATTGCAAAAACTGCCTTCGGAGTATATATCTACGAATATAAATTAATCGAAAAACTTTTTAATGTGATGAGTACGAAATATTTTTTATAATGCAGTTTACACAATCAATTTATAAAATGAAATGGATCTTTTGTTACTTGAGATAAATTTTAAGAAGCAATGTACAAATAAAATGGTTTTCATGTAAATATGAAAAACTTCAACTAAATTAAAAGGTAAATAGGAATAAAACTTATTATAAATTTTTTGGCATTATTTTTATATCCAAAATCATTTTTTTTATTGTTAATATGAAAAGCTGAAAGTCTTCAACTTTTATTATGCGATTATGATTGTATTGTTTTAAATAACTGAGCCAAGTAAGCAGAGAAAAGTTGCCGCAATAGTGAAAGGTGGTTTATTAAGGCACTATGCTACTTGAACAAAGTAAACATGGTCATTAGCAAATATCACCTTACCAAAACTAACTGATGTATTTACTTGGATCACATTAAGTAAACGTACCAATATCACATATGATTTAATATGGATTTTTTATTCAAAGTGATTTAAATATGTAATATATTATAATACTATTATTATAAAAGTAATTATGCATTACAGCAATATATTATATTTCAAAAACCAAAAAAAAAACGAAGTTGAAGAAACTGAAAAAAATTAATAAAAATACTTCAAAATTAAATAAAGGATCAACATTTTACAAACTCATTTTATTTTTTATCTCGTTAAGTTAATATGTTGTCTAGTTATATATTTATGCCATGGTTATATATTTATGCCATGTTAATATTTTGTCTAGTTATATATTTATGTACCGATTTTCATAATGGAATGTATGGGGTGATGACGAAAGTAATTATTTAATAAAACGAATATTGAAAAAAATAATTTTTCTGGAGAATATAAATATAAAAAAGGTTATCTAGTTTTGTTTTAAATATCCTGACACGATTATGCATAAATTATTACAAACAATCTACCGACTTTCGTCAACAAAATTTACCTTGTAATAAAACCAAAAATCAATCCTTTTTTTACACTGTCGATTATTCCAGTTTGACCAACTCTCTTACTTTAAATCGTTTATGTTTATCTACCACTTCTCGATCAGATAACCTTTGACCATGAGTTAAAAAAAGGGAAAAATAACAGAAGAGGCGATATCATGATATAACTGTATTGCAAAATGTTGTGCTTCATATTTCATAACACGCCGCTTTCACTGCCTTTTTACTTTGTTCGTACTATGGAGTAAGCTAAAACCTACACGTCTTTTAGTAATACTTCTATATTTAAGTTTTATCCTACATTTCATATTCATTATGTTGTAACTGTAGTATATAGGCAGTAATTTAATAAAAAAAATCCCTTACGTTACGGTAAAAACATGTTGACAAAACAGTTACATAAACATCAGTGAGTAATAGACGTTAACTGATTAATATTTGTATGTATTGACTGTAAAACATAACCTCTTACTTAAATCCCTTGTAATAAATTTATTTAGAACGCTTTCCATATATGATTACAGAAACCATTATTTAAAAAAACAAGTTTCATAGAAAAAAACATGCTTTGTACTCAATATTTTTCTTATCCATTTTGCACAGATTTATCCTGTTTTGCAAAGAGGGTCTGCTTCTAATAAGGTTATTCGTAAGGAAGAATATCAGCCAGGATTCTTCTCATACTGCTAAGCGGTGGCGATAATATATCCACAGTGTCATTCAGTTGGTTCAATATCTCTATACCACGCGTGGCTGAGTGTTTTATCATGATATTCGTTATGTAGGTTGGTATGTAGAACAAAGGGTGATTCCTTGCACGGCTATGTTTCTTAGGGGCGTATAAACTTAATGCTTCTAGTATCGCGGTACAGTTAAAGCAACCTTGAAAAACCTTTAGCAGGAATACCGCAATACATTTTTGCCTTCTTGTTTCGAGGTTTTATGGTTATACACTGTGATAAGTTCGATATGGTGATATATATAACAATTTTATTTTTCTATGTTACAAAGATATTTTTTTTTATTCTTAGAAAGAGGCACATTTGATATTTTAAAGTAAAGCATTACCACGTGGCGCTGAACTTCTCTAGAAGATTTCAAAATCTGTTAACAGGCTCCATATAGGAAATAGAAGAACTAAGGATACCACGACGAAATCGAAAAAATTACATCATGGGTTGATTTTTTATATCTGCGGTGAAGAGCAGTCCATATACGAGTATTACTTGCTGTAATGCCTGAGAAACCCGGTGTCTTGCACCGAAAAGGACTTGATTCGTGGAACGCCCAGTGTTGTTCCGGTATCAGAATTTTGGTCAGAAATAATTGAATGCCATCTACACTTTACAATGAAGAATATTTTAAAATCCTAGTGAGAGCCAAAATTAATATTTATTATAAATGGAATCGAGATATGCTTATCCTGTGAATGAATGATATTTGCGCTGTATAAGTTTATTTTATGTATGCTGTTATATTCAGTGAGAAAACTGCCTCGCTGGGTCAAAGTTAAAGCTCCCATAAGATAATTTTATGGTTCTTTTAATATAAAGACATTCCTTCGGTGAACAGTAGAACTTTGAGATCGATTTCTCCTTATCTAATTAATTATTGATACAAATCGATCGAATTGTAAAAGAGCTTTTACAGTTGCTGGTTCAGTGATGTGGAACTATCTAGCTCTTAGTGTTAGATATATGGGTGACATATGCAGATTTAGGAAGCACTTGAAGATAGCCCTTTTTGGTAGGTCTTATCAAAAATTATGCTGGTGTATGAACACTATACACATACACTACACCTAAATTCGAATGCATTGCTATCGCAAATCGGAAGATCTAGAAAAGTGTCTTTGCTATCCACTTGGTAAGTTTCCTGAAGTTTTCTTACCAAATATGTGCTTCTAAAGGTATGCCGGTGCGAGGAAGTATTTAATAAAATGGATGCAGCCATTACCTTTCTATCACGACTGTCAACTTGTATATTTTAATTTAAATTTAATTGTATTTATTGTAACATTTTTAATCTGTCAATAAATATTGTACTGGAGTCCTAAATTAGAGCGCTCTTGAAGAAAGTTTGCTCTCTAAATTGGCTACAAAAGAAAACTGTAGTTGGAATCAAATACTGCAGTAGATTCAGTTCAAAATTTGTCCAAAAATCGATACTCCGACGCCAGTATTCATGAATAACTCGCTAATAATCTCGCAACCTCCGTGGTTTAGTTTTAAGAGACAGGATTGCGGGTTTGATTCACGTTGGTAACATTTTTTTTTCATAAGGTCATGGAACTGTTTTTCAGTTCAGACCTCTTTGAAATATTTTTATTGGCTATCACGCCACGTGACAGTAAGCCCGTCAGGTTGTACTATATGCAATGAAAGTGTAACGCAATAAAAAAAACAACTTAAACCACGACAATAAATAGTGTAGAAGCTCAAAAAAAAAATGCTGATATTGGATACTAAAAAACTGTTGACTTTAGTTACACACTAATAGAGCAGCATTGCCACGCGGTAATGCACTCAACTTTCGTGCGAAAGGTCGCCGATTCAAACCCCATACTCCTCTCAAACGAAACAAGCATTTTTTTCGCAAAGCGTCCGAGAGTATAAGGATACTTATGACTTCGGTCATATATGTTCTTTAAAAAAAGAGTTTAAAAAACATGCCAGTGTACTCCGATTGTCTCACCTCAATACACCATCGTATTCGGTACAGCAGTGTGACCGGTGAGTTTGCTGGTGTGCAAAGGCTCTCACTTAAAAGAAGCAGAAACAAAACTTAACGGCACAGCTTCGCATTCCAACTGAATTGACGATGGAATGGTGAAAATATCCTCGACTACGAGGCCCAACAACCATATACTAATATTCGTACGAGACAGCTCGTTTTCCAACTGAATTGACGTTGGAATGGTGAAGGGATCCTCAACTACGAGGCCCAGCAACGATGTACTAATATTCATATGAGACATCTTCACTTTCCAACTGAATTGACATTGAATTGGTGAGGGAATCTTCGGCTACGAAGTCCAGTAACGATATACTAATATTCATACGAGACTTCTTTGTTTTCCAACTAAATTGACATTATAATGGTGAAGGGATCCTCGACTACGAGACCCAACAACGATATACAAACATTCTGAAATGATAATTTCTACTATAACTGATAATGACTAATTCAAGAGAGTAACTTCTATTTATTATGACAAATTTGACGAGATTCGTGAGATATCCACAATTATCATTTTGGTGATCACAACGTTATTGAAGACGTCTTAATTAGGCATATAATAACAATAAATTGTGCAGTATCTGCGCAACACTTTACAAGAAGTGAAGAAATGTTGCCAAAGAATCCAGTTATGTGGAATTTTTGTGTAGTTACCACACGAGGAAATCAAGCGCGAGCAACCACCACAACTGGCAAGGGCAATCGTTGCGTACTTCACGTTATGTACCCACTTATCTTCAGTACTTTGTATGCAAACGTTGAAGACAATTAGGTCTAATTGCTTCATATTTATTTGAATACAAGCTTACTGACATATAAATGCACTTACATAAATTGAAAGAGGATCGTTTTTAACTCATCACATTCATTTATTTACGTACATACCATCACATCATTCCCCAATCGAGTTTTTTTTTTTATAAGGTACCCTTCAACATATCCGAATAGTTGTTTTAGGCATATTGAAGATTGTGGCCGGTAGATAATACTATCTCCAGCCCTGATAAGAGAGTCTTCGATTTAAGAACCTCTGGAGTAGGCACAGAACTCGCAGTTAATCATTGAACGTGTTGGCAATACTACCCTTTATAGTATTATTACCAGAATACCTGCTTTTACTAAACTGGTATTCTTTTTTTTTATACCATTTAGAATTAAATCTGGATGCAAGTAAAAAATGATACCACCAGGCTGTCGTCAGACTTTCTTTCAAATGATTCAATCATATTTCCTTGGTCTGCCTCTACCATTCCATTTGCTCCATATATTTTTGTTAGTCTTTCTTCATTCATTTATTTTACATGTTCAAACCGTTTCAGAGTTCTCTTCATCTTATTCAACACATCAGTCTTAAGTTCACATGCATCCATAATAACGAAAAAAAAAACTTGTTCAGGCCATAATTTCCGTTTATTTACTTTTAAATCTCAAACCCGTTAATTAAAGTCTGAAATCATCAGCAAAGGATCTAATATATATTTTAAGGTTTGTTTATATACTTGTTATCAAAATACGATTGCTAATTCTAAGATCACTACTTTAAGTCATGTCGATAAAGAAATTGACGGGAATCACTTCATATAAAGTTATTAAAGACATGATGTTAAAATTAAGATGAGAAAATTTAAAGAGTAAAGGGAAAACAAGACTACCTACCCCTGATCAGCTTTTTCTATCACTGAACTACCCACTCTTGATTACCTTTCTTGATTTTTGTCAGGTAACTTTTTTTATTTATGAAATATTTGCATTAAATAAACACCAAAACATACGACTCTTCAAAGTTCCAAAACCTTACTACTAATTCCGTAAACTTAATTACCCCCTCAAAACTGAAATCCTGGAAATATTGGCAGCGTCGAAAATCACTACTTTAAACAAAAAATAACTGTATAATATATTGGGTGTTAACATAAGTTGTGTCCGTTTTTTTGGATTTAAAAATGAGCACCAAAAGTAAAACAAAATGGTAAAGGTTATACGTGATTCGAAAGAAAATTTGCTGCTCTACAAGATATTGTGTTTGCTTTTACGTTACATATATTATTTTATTTTATTACAACCCTTCAAAATGGAATGTCAAGTAGACGAAAGTGAGCATTTTCGACACCTCCTTCTGTTCGCGTTCAATCGAAGGAATAAAGCTGCCAAAGCTGCTCGCGATATTTGCGAAGTGTACGGTGAAGATGCTATGAATGAAAGGATGTCGATGGATTTTGCGTTTCAAAGACGGTAATTTCGACTTGAAAGACATGGAGCGTTCCGGACGACCAGTGGACTTTGATGAGAACCGCTTAAACTATAATTCATGAAGATCCCCTCCTTTACCTTTATGTTTTACTTTCGGTGCTCATTTTTAAATTTGGAAAAAAACGGACACAACTTATGTTAACACCTATTTTACAGAAAATATTATTGTTTTGTTTATAAGATATATCCCTAATATAAATTAAGGTTAAGGTTTCATTACATTTCAGGTCATTTTATATAAATTTTCAGGAGTATGTATATCCATGGTAACTCATTGTTTTGAAAGTTTTTCTTTCTTTATATAATTTATTTGCACAAATAATTAAAATACACAAAAATGAACTCATTTTCCAGCCTAAAAAATGTCGATGTTTTTAATTTGAGAAATATAAAACGTCTTAATTTGAAATTATGTAAAAATCCCCTATTTTTTCCTTTTTAATTAAAAACGTGAGGATGAAAGTTCAGCGGAGATGGAATTACGAAACTTTGAAAGAAGACTATCGCAGCAAACGTTTTATACGCAATAAACCATAATCATAAAAATAAATATTATTGTAAATAGCTTTGAAACACGAATGGAGACATCGATAAAGTTCAAGTGTTATGAATTCAAACAAAAAATTATGCGAAGAAATACCGTTGAGTTAAATATTTTTTATTGATCTACAAAGCCGTATGTAAAATGAACTGAATGCTGTTTGATGTCGATGATTATTATTGAATACAGTGTCTTTTTGTTTAGTAGGTCGGGTCACTATTTTTGAAAGGCGTTACAAACGTACAAGGCTATCAGGATAGTATGAGGGGAAAGGAGGTCTACGGATTACGTCCAAAATGGTTAAACACGCAAATTAATATAAATGATTTATCGATTTGTTTAAAAATTTCATGTTAGCTAAAAAACACTTGAATTTTCATGTCAAAACGCTTTTATTTAAATAAATTTGTAGTCATGCCTGAGGTAATAAACTTTCGTCAATCTTGCGCCATTTCACTAAATAAATCTCTTATGTAAGATGTATTGAACCACACGTGCTTAAAAACCGCACGATATTCTCCATTCTTTCCGTAAGAAAAAACTCTAACCATAACGACATGCATCGAATTGTGATAATCGCCAAAAACGCTAATAACGTTTTAAAAAAGCAGTTGACATAACCCTTTTCAAATGAGTTATTGTTTTATTTTGTTATATTCTTTTCACTTTTAAATATATTGATTCTTAATTAACTTTTTTATTTGAAATGAAAATGATCTGTATTGATTAAAGACATGCAGAGAGAAATAAAAAAAAACTTACTGAAAGAGGTGTTAGGTTGTCACTATCCCGGAGTTCTGCTTGTCTCCTGATACGAGGATAGGCAGATGTGTGCACTGAGAGGAGCGCAAGGAGCGCTATCGTTAATCCAAACCACCTCATTTTAACACCTATTTACTTATTCTGAAAAAGAAAACAAAAAATATTAACAACTTTGAACACCACACACGATAATTATAAATATATTTTAGAGAAAAAAAAATATAATCACTGTCACTTTTAATGAGAAAATTTTAAATTTCAGTATCCTTCAATATTTTGGTATCAAATTGAAATTTCCTAAACAATTTCCAATTTGATAGCAACAAATTACCCGAACACTTCACTCAACTTATGTCACATAAGATTTTCTTAACATCATTAGCATAGCGACTTGAAAGCGAAAGTGAACTCTCATTCTCAGCAGAGAAACAAATATGAAGAAGATATTAACGAGATGTGACTATTTTTCTCAGCATTTGTTTTTTCAATGTAAAGAAAGACAACAAACAAACCCGTACATTAGCTATTTAATTAAAAAAATTACACTAAAAGATGCGTCCGTTCCGCTGGTCGCAGAGCGAATGAGGCACTTATGTCGCTCCGAGAGAAAATCGTTATCCGGAGCGCATAATGTGCGAGGAGGTGGCTAAAACTGCGAGAGGCGAAAATGATGCGAATACTGAATTAATAGTATAGCATGTACCTGAACAAAGTGAGGCAGGACAGTGAATGGTCGCGTATTGCTTAGTACAGTGATATTTCTACCCGGCGCCGTATGTGGGTCGCAATGGCAGCCTTGAATTTAAGTCCATCCCCACCCCGTGAATCGATAAGAAAATTAACAAATACAAATGAAACCACTTCATCGAAAGATTGTTTTGTTTCCTTAATACGTAATACAAAGGATCTCAACGAGATATTTTTCTTAAAAAGATCAATAGTGTTTGCGGATTATTACTGAAAGCGAATGTGGTTTAACTGTGTGCACAATCGGAATACGTTATTAAACCTCGATACCTCCTCGCTTTTCTGTTCTCCTGTGACTCCTAGGAGCAGAAATGTGCGCTAGGCCGTCGCTATTATCCTATTATTGCACTCTGCACTTTATTTTTGGCGGGGATATCAGGTTGGAAATCCGGTTTTTCAGGACTCTATTATCCTTCGCACGCGGAAAGAAAACTGAAGTTGGTTTCATTTCAAGTTTTGCGTTATGCGTACGTACACAAGTACCTGAATTCACTAAGCCTTGCCGATTAATCCGAGCCAATCAATCGATACATATAATTTGCAAAATTAATTTATTGAGTTCATAAAAAAAATATTCATTAATTGAAATATCGTTGGAAGTATTTTTTCAGTAGCTTTTTGATACTTTATATAAGCGATAAAAAGGGCTTAGTCTCAATTTAAATATTTTTTTACAAGATATACTATACTATTTAAAAATGTAAAATCGTAGTCTTTTTTAAATTCATCACAAGTATTTTTTTATAAGTTTTTATTAATCTTATCAACAAATACAATACCATAAATTAGTTTCTAATGAAAAATTATATGCAACAACTAAAAGACTAAAAATATAATTCTGATAATTTATTACATCAAATTAAATCATTTTTAAGCTCAAATACTAAGAAATGAGACTCAAAATAAGAAAAATATTATTCTCAACAAAATCATTTGAATAAAAACTACATAAAATGGTCTTCAAATTTTATATAAGACTTTCAAAAGAACCAAATGAGAATTTCAAACTTCTTACGTGCATTAAATATTCTTACACTTCTTACGTGCATTAAATATTCTTACACTTCTTATGTGCATTAAATATTCTTACACTTCTTACGTGCATTAAATATTCTTACACTTCTTACGTGCATTAAATATTCTTACACTTCTTACGTGCATTAAATATTCTTACACTTCTTACGTGCATTAAATATTCTTACACTTCTTACGTGCATTAAATATTTCAAAAGATACTTAATTACTTAAACATTAATTTCTTTGTTGATATGATAACTATTGTAGGGAGAATATTAATTCAAACATTTGTGCCAGTAATTATGACAGCTAAAAAAATGACAAAATGTAGTTTATGATTTATTTTATATTATAATAATTTAAATTGTAATAATCTAGGAGATCTTAGAAAAAAATTGCCCAGTTTAATGACATTGAAAACATGGTCGATAAACATAATTCTGTTTTTGATTATTTTAATAGTGGACTGAGTTATTTATTTTTTGATAGACTTTGTTTTTTTTTGGAAAAATGCTTGTACCTACCTGATTTTTTTAAAAGATAATACCAGTATTGAAGAAAAAAAAGAAATCTCTAGTATTATTATAAATTAAGTTAATATGATTATAATTTCAAAATGTAAAGGGGTACTTTTTTTTATAACCGTGTTTGAATAAAACCGATTTTTTTTTTAACATAAGCAAAGTCATATGAAATATCAAAAAACACATATTTTTACATGACATTCGTTATTACATAAAATATTTACATTGTAACAGTGTACTTTGGAAAACATTTTTATACATATTGGAAAAATAAGTTTTATAACTCACAAACGCAAAGGTCTTAATATCTCAAGACTTGGTGCACTCTCATCATTATGGACACATTTACAGGTTTGCAATAAATTCTCAATGAAAATGTAACACAAATAAAAATTCATTTATTTACTTCTATGACGTCGTTGAGTAACCTTAGTCCTTCCCAGGATGCATTTGTTCCTTTGTATTATCCCTTAAAAAGTATCATCTTGAGATTTTTTTATCATTGTAATATTCTCAAGCCCTTCACCAGAAATATATTTCATGTGATCGGGCTGTCACTCTAAAAATGCTATCAAATGAGCCGGACTTATTAGTCAGTTTACCCCAAAGAGGCAGTTTATGATGTAAAACCAAGGCGATTACAATTTATTTCTCCTCCCTGAGGACACATCCCTAAAATACATTCAGTAAGTAGCGCAGTGTCAGAATTTACGAACAAATAGAAACTTCCTTTAATACCAGAGTTATCTAACTAAATTTACCAATAACAAATATTAATGTTATTAGAAAAGTCTCAAGATCGTAAATATTTTTTTTTTGTTATTTAAATACATAATTTCCCTCATCGTTCCATAAGTATGAATTTTCGTGCCAAGGCACTGGTATATTTTCTCTCCGAAGGTTGAGCTGCCAAGCTTGCCATAAAGCCTCTATCTGCATCAACTATTCTCATTCAATCAAATTAACTAATCATTGTTCACTCTGTTGTTTTTTTTATACGTAATTCCTTTAAATATATAATTGAAACGCATAATAATTAAATACCTTTACATACTTTCAATTTAAATAATACATTTTCTTTCCCTTAATTGATAATTTTTCAGATAATATTAACATCGATTAAACCACTAATTGAGCATACGTTTGCTATTTTCATATTCAGATATATACGAGTATGTGATATGAACTAACAGTTAGTTAAAAGTTAACCTAACCTAACCTAGTATATTTTGTATTTTATTATATTTTTATTGAATACAATTAAACACCAAACATGGTGTATTGCTACGTGGCAATCACTTTCAACCAACCAGAAGGGTGTTAAACAAGCCTTAAGGGAAAATCAGCCTGGAACCTTTTTAATAAACTTAGGCACCAACGGTGATTGAATCCATAACCTACGGTTCAGAACACAGATATCTTATAAACTAGGCTATGGAAGTCATCTGTATAGTGACTTGATATAAATAATTATTTGATTTTTTTTAAGTATCCTTAATGGGTATACCATACATATATTTTTTTTTGCTTACGAAAGGCAGAAAAAGAAACTGGGAATGTGCTTCGAAAAACTCACAAAAAGTATGTTCAACATAATCAAGCAAATAGCGGCAGATCAAGCTAAATAGCTAAAAATGTAACCAGCAACCACAAACTTAAAAGATAAAAAAGACTTATATAAAATATTAATATTTAAGGCCTATGCCCGAAATGCAACAGTATGTATCTGTTAGATTTAGAACATGGGACTTCAAAAGTGGCCTTGCATATGTGGTCGGGCATTTATTTATCAAGCATTTTTTTAAGGGTTGACTCACGTGGTACATATTTGTAACAAGGTTTCACAACTTATCAAGTTATAAATAATTTTTGACGAAGGAATTAAATCATAATAACATCAACTTATTTTTCATGTTCCCAGTAAGATAAAGATAAAAGTCTAGTATATTGGGGTCACGAAAAATGACAAGCAACAAACCCAGACCCGTGTAATTGGAGAGTGTTCATTTGAAATTGCATTATTTTTGTCTATCTTGTGTTTGCTCTTAATATGTATTTATTATTTACACTTGTAATATAAATACATAAAATATTTTCTCCAGTGTCACCAAAGATAAATTCCCTCATGTGTTATATTTTTAATTATCTTTTATATAGGTGATCATTATCAAGTAACAGGCACTCAATTTTTTTCTCGTTATATCATAAAAAAAAATTTATTATTTAAGATTGATTAACTAATTTCAAAACAATTTCAAGTCATTGACTGCTATATCTGAATAACAAAAATATACATAACATTGTAACTTTTTTAATTCTTTCCCCAAATATGATTTTCTACCAATAACGATCAATTGGGCAATAAATTTCATATTTTTTTGGCCATACTTTCTTTGTAATATGTATAAAACTTTTTTGTAAAATTATAACTTGTATTAAATTGCATCACTCTGCACACAGATCGAATAAAAAATATTATAATTAATTGAAAATGTATAAAATTAATATTTCTAAACTTTTGAATATTTTAACATTAAATTGAAATATTTCATAATTGAAACATAATGTATCTTTATTTCATAATAATTTAATGTAATCATTGTTATAGCCTTGCCAGTTCATCTGCATTCTCAAATGTCAGCAAAAAGGCTTTATTTTTTTCGTAGTAAAATTACGTTCGGAAGCATGAATCAAAATTGACATACATTAACTTTAATGGTTATCTTATTTAAAAAAGATAAACAAATACAACTACTTTTAAATGCCATTGCCAATTATTTTGTTGTTTTAATTGTATAGTAGAGATTTTATTGAATCCTTTTTTCCAGATTGTTTGGGTTGTCGCGAGGGGAAAGAGGAGAAATGATTATCTGCTGCATATTTTGCTTGTTCCTGTTTCTTCCCTAAGTTACATTTACCTTTATGTATTCTAATACGACAGAAGGAGAGTCGTACACATAGAGATATTAACATATTTTTGGAAATCTTGGTGTGGTAAGGTGCGGGCAACCTGAATTGAGACGGTCCCGTATCTGATAATATGACCTTACCGTAAGATAAAATATATTGACAATAAACAACAATGTTTACATGTTTTAAGTTACTCTTAATTATGTGATTTATGACACTTGTACTACGCAGCATAGAAATCAAATCTCAGTTTCCGAGATATCGCCTCTTCATTTATTGTAAATATTTCATGTCTATATCACTAAGTGGACTTATCAATTTATTTATTTGCTTTGACGATCCGTACTTTCTTCACAATAAAGGATCTTCACATAATATGATAAACTATCCCTCTTGATCGAAAATAATTATCAGCCATCTTGGTAATGAAAGACGCCTATGTGTATATTGGTGTGTAAGATGTTAAAATAAGTAGTCTGAACAGATAAAACCCAAACTTCCGACAAGAAAGAGATCAAAGTTCCAAGACGATCGGCAGGTTATCATTAGGTAGAATTTGATGTGCAGTCATTTTTTAGGTAGAATTTTATGTAGCGATATTATTATGCTTACAAAATTGAATCTAAACCATCCATGTGGAAGTTGACTATTATTATATTTGACCACAGAGAGCCACGTTATATATATTTTTATAACTATTTTAGATTTTTTAAATATTTCATTACAAACATAAATTTAGAGGTAAAGAAATGACTGTTTAAAATAATCACTTTCCTAATAGAACGATATAATTGAAGGCTGTCATTCTTCAAAATTGCTTCACCAATGATAACTTTATTTCAACTGAAATAAATTTCAAAACATTTTCAAATGACACAATTCACGGCTTAATTAATAAATTTAACGTTTAGCAGCAACTTAAAAAAATAAATAACTTATTTCAAATCTTATTTTTGATGTTCATTTATAATTGTATAATATCAAAGAAAACTCTTGATGAGTGAATGGCACAAGTAATAAAGATTTTATGTTGTTAACGTTTTTCTACATATTATTTTACATCGTACATCTGGCGGGAGAATTGCCAAACTGCAACTTCTTTCAACGAAGCCAGCTTATCTTTAGTAAGTTCAATTGTTTTAATCTATGACAGTTTTATGAAAAAAACATTAGTTTGAGTTTATGTAAAAAAAAACAAATAAATTAATTGTTTCTAAACAATATAAGTAGGACCAGAGGAAAAGAAATTCGTCATGGATAAGGAAGGAAAATAAAGAATAATAAGGATGAAAGACAATTCTGAGTTATTAAATATTTTCTGAATTATCGCTTGAAAATAAATAAGGATGGTGTATGCGTATATCTGATAGCTCTTGGAAGTTCATTTCAGTCTTAAAGACAGAGATATAAAAAAAGAGGCGTGATATATTGCTATGCAAAACAGTCTCAATTGAAATGACCATAAGTAATGTCAATATCACCATACACATTTTTTTCCATTCGTATAGTAGCACCCTTCAATACATCCACATTGATGAATTATACATATTGACCACTGAGGTAGACACGGAACTCGCAGTTCGTCAACATACAACACTCGCACGAGGTCAAGCCTGCGTGAGTGAGTGTTGAGTGTGAATGTTGCTACCAGACGAAGTCTTTCACCAGACTTGGATCATTTCTTTAATTTTTTTTGGAAACCATCTGGAATTGAACTCGAATCCCCGGGTGAAAATCAGACATTTTACCAACTTGGCTACGGAGATCATTATAACATTCCACGCATACAATACCAGTAGCTCTCCTCAAAAACTTTTTTTTGTTTTCTTAACTTTATTTTTTCATTTGTTTATAATAATATTTTCGTAGGTGATAATTTCATAATTAACTAATGAAATAAATAGAAAGTACTTTTTCTTCTCTCTGTATATATACTTATGGATCTATCATACCAAAAACCTAGGGGTTATAAAAACCTACTAATAACTAACATTCTCTCAATGCGAGATAAAACAAATGAGGGAAGTCAAAGGATTTTTCTTCTGCCTTTACACCCTTATAGTGTAGCAAAAATTTTTGCCTACTAAAACAAAAATTTTGTTCGTGTTATCTCTGTTCTTTTTTAATTCGGACTATGCGGACGTTTTTTATTGGATATTACGGAGAAACAACTGGACAAATTACAGCGTTTTCAAAATGTTTAATCTGAGGAAGAACGATTACATCACTTCATACCAGAAGGAGCTCAACTGGTTGAATGTGAAAAATAGCTGCAAAATTGACATACTGTAACTATTATATAATATCCTTATTTGTCCCACCACCTCCTCTAATCTCGCCGAGACTATTCTGCGTCTTTTTGATCATGGACATATATTATTTATTGGTTTATTTTAACATACTGTCCATGCAGTGAACCTCTGAAAACAGTTACAACTAACGTTAGACTCGCTCCGTCATTGGCATGTTTTAAAAAACGTCTAAAAAACTATTGATTTTTCTTCTCTTCCTTTTCCTTTAATTGATGATATCTCACTTTTATTTGTACTTTGTATATTGTTCATAAATTTTGTGATGGAGAATATTTTTTTGTTACCAAGTGACTTCCTTTACTAACTTTTGCCTGGTTGGCTGGAAGGAATTACCACCTAGCAATCCCACTAGATTGTTTTTCAATAAAGTTTTAAACAATTAATATTGAAATAACTAACAGGAAAAATGGCAAAACCCTTGTAGAAACCCGAATGGTAACCAAGAACAGTGAAAATAGTTTAGGAAGACTACTACCACAACATCAGAAAGCTGGGTAGGAATAAATAGATGCATTGAGTTCGTGATATAAATAAGTATCCAATATTGGAGTCAACCGGATAGTGATGATTTAAGGACGAAACTTATCAGATGTGACATTTCACAGGAAAGCAAGCAACTTATACATGAGTTTTAAGTATGTTAAATCAACAAAAACAATGTACCTACTGTATTTTTTATGTATAGTATAGTGGAGTTCATCTGTAAACACTTAAAATAAAATAAAAATAATATAACTCTCATATTTACAAGCAAACTTGAAGACGAGGAAAATTTTACGGGAGTTTTAAAACACAGTCAAGAATCAATAAACGATGTAACTGGTGGGAAAATTAACTATCCAAAATATTGATGAAAAAACAAGAACGTTAAAAAACCAAAATAACGTCCTCTATGACCTAGTTTATGACACGCTAGTTTTCCAACTCGGGAATTCATGCTTAAATTTTTATTGGTTAAATTTATAATCTAATAACCCTTCAAAATTTAACAAAATTTACATTTAAAATATCCACCTAACCATATCTGGTTTAGTGGATATTTTGAACGTAGATGTTGTCACGATTGTACGTTTTGGTTTTAAGTTTGATAATTTTTGTTTTTACTATTAAAATTAGTTTTTTTTATTGTTAGATTTATAAATTAAGTACCCACCGAAATTCAACAAAAACGACGTTTAGAATATCCAGCAAACCATGTCAACAAAATCTAAGTACATTAAAAATATTCACCAAACCATGTTTGGTATTTTGTTGAATTTTTTTTGTGAGAATGCAACAAAAATGTTATATTCTCACTATTGATGAATTACAAGGTACAATTATCGTTAGCAATTTGCTTTTGACACATTTAAACTGTAAAAGGTTCGTAAATTGCAAAGTGTTTTTTTTTCAAATATGTACCTGTATGTTCTGTAATTAATAATTAAATCAAAGTACATATATGAAATAGGTCCCCGTTTGATTTTGTTACTTCAAAACCACAATAAAATGTTAAAATAACTAAGAGGATGTGGAAATCAGAAATATTTTAATCCTCTTAATATGAACCTTCCATTTATTTTCCACGTCCACGTTTCATTCCCATACATCAATGTTTAGTTTGGATATATGTCTTTTGGTGCCTGCCTTATTAGCTTGTACGAGTACCAACTCTTCATTCAACGTGTCGCTCCAATTTTTATTAGCTTGTACGAGTACCAACTCCTCATTCAACGTGTCGCTCAAATTTTTATTAGCTTGTACGAGTACCAGCTCCTCATTCAACGTGTCGCTCCAATTTTTTATCACCTGAGAACATAATTCCTAAGTAGAAGAGTTTTTCATTATTTTTGCTTTCTATGTTTATTTTGGTTAAAAATGTTTGTTTTAATTTTAAATGAATCGTTATGAATTTAAAACAGTTTCTAATTTATAAACGCTCTTGCAATTTTTATTTTTGATGTCATAAACCATAATTTTCTTTTTTTTTCTTATTTTATGAATCAATACATGTTTTTCCGTTTTGATTTTATGCATCAATACATGTTTTTCCGTTTTGATTTTATGCATCAATACATGTTTTTCCGTTTTGATTTTATGCATCAATACATGTTTTTCCGTTTTGATTGTCAGTTCAAGTTCTGGTGTGTTTTTCTTCCTTTTCCTTTAATTGATGATATCTCACTTTTATTTGTACTTTGTATATTGTTCATAAATTTTGTGATGGAGAATATTTTTTTGTTACCAAGTGACTTCCTTTACTAACTTTTGCCTGGTTGGCTGGAAGGAATTACCACCTAGCAATCCCACTAGATTGTTTTTCAATAAAGTTTTAAACAATTAATATTGAAATAACTAACAGGAAAAATGGCAAAACCCTTGTAGAAACCCGAATGGTAACCAAGAACAGTGAAAATAGTTTAGGAAGACTACTACCACAACATCAGAAAGCTGGGTAGGAATAAATAGATGCATTGAGTTCGTGATATAAATAAGTATCCAATATTGGAGTCAACCGGATAGTGATGATTTAAGGACGAAACTTATCAGATGTGACATTTCACAGGAAAGCAAGCAACTTATACATGAGTTTTAAGTATGTTAAATCAACAAAAACAATGTACCTACTGTATTTTTTATGTATAGTATAGTGGAGTTCATCTGTAAACACTTAAAATAAAATAAAAATAATATAACTCTCATATTTACAAGCAAACTTGAAGACGAGGAAAATTTTACGGGAGTTTTAAAACACAGTCAAGAATCAATAAACGATGTAACTGGTGGGAAAATTAACTATCCAAAATATTGATGAAAAAACAAGAACGTTAAAAAACCAAAATAACGTCCTCTATGACCTAGTTTATGACACGCTAGTTTTCCAACTCGGGAATTCATGCTTAAATTTTTATTGGTACCCATAATAAATAACGAAAAAAAAAAGAAATTTGATTTATAATCTCTTGAGAAATGTTTAAAACCTTTTCAGTATAGCTGGAAAAGATTGTAATGTATACAACGAAAGAGTATTTTAATATATTTTTTTATTTTTTTATCCATTATGCACGGATTTCTCCTGTTACACAAAGAGGATGAAAACATCATTTGATCACTTATTTATTGATAATTCATTTTTGTAACAATTTCATGAAGAAAGTGTTGATAAAAAATATCAAAATTTTAGTAAATGTATTTAAAATTCACGTACAATTTAAAATGACTCGTTATTAATCGAAGGAAGAAGGAAATGATGAAGAGAAAATGGAAATCGGGAATGACATACGTTACATTAATGATGAATTTTTAAATCGCTTTTTGAAACATACCAATGACGAAATCTATCATCATGAATCGTACGGGAAATTTCCAAGCGTTTTATCACTAGACCAATGACTAAGATTTCATAGATTAAATATTAGAGAACGTTTGAGAATATTACTCTATTATTGTGTACAGTTAAACTTGGCGTATTTATTGCAATGGAGCAATCTCTTACAATTAATTAGAAATATGTTGCAAATGTTAAAGTGCAAACCAGACTGAACCCTTTTTAAAACGATTGGGTACTTACAGAAATCAAACCAGCAACCCTTCGGTTGAATGGCAGGGGTCTTACCAACTAAGTAAAATAATTCATCATGAATCGAACCTGAAGCTTCTAAGCGTTTTACTACTAAGCCGAGAACTAAGATTTCATGGATTAAATGTTAATGAGTTTTTCATGTCCATTTTGTAGATAATGTTGGTTAAGATATTCTATTTCAACGCACTGAACATTTTTTTCAAAGTTCACTGAATTATGAATTTATAAAGTATCATTCCAATAAAATTATTCAAATGCTGATTAAAGTTAATTAAAAAAAAAGATGACAACATATATTGAGGAAGTTTGGATATGTTGAATGGACGGGTGACGAAAGATTGACTAAACAAATATGTAACAAAAACATAAGTGGGATTCGTGATAGAAGACGATTGAGAAAAGAATGGTTCGACCAAGTGAATGGAATTTTGATAGAAGGAAAGATAAGGATGTAGAAAAACAAAAATAGCAGTATAAGAAGATGTATGAATGTGAAGGAGGTGAAGAAAGCATTTTGCGATGAAAGTTAAATGCTGTGTTGTCACTATCTATGATACCCTAACAGGGAAATCATTTTATGATATGTATGTAAAAATTAAACTGAATAAATCGTTTTAGTAAATGATATTAATCTATGAATCGTGTTAGTAAATATCACTTCTTGGTTATTGTAAATCATACGCACACATGCAGATAAAAAATCATGCATTTCCTTTACGGAAAAACAAACTATAGGGCAACAAACTATCAAAACAAATAATTAATTTTAAATTTCCCTATATCTTGTTATTTCCTTATTACACATATGATAATTTTTTTTTTATTTACAGCAGTGTATTATACAATACCAGTCATTATTCAAACGTTTGCATTCACATTCTAATATTATTACTAAGAGTACAATTGAAACTTTGTACTGAGTTATAAAGATAAACAGATAAACTCGAGGTATGTAATGTTAATTTAATACTTTCGGATTTTTAAGTCTACTGACCCTTTTTAACCTCTCTATAATTCAATTGATTTACAAATAATTTTTTCATTTATTCTATAGCACAAACAAGGATCTAAGGTAGTGCTTTCAAACTTTTTTTGTTCACCTTACCAAAACGTGAGATGGGTGAACATGTTACAACCTTATAGTTTTTTTTTAATTGTGATACCAAACACTCGTTGTCTTTTTCATTTTGAGCATTTTTTTATTACAGCAATCGCCGGAAAACCAGCTTTACAGAAGTAAGTCATCGCAAAAAGAATTAAGATCCGCCGAGAGTACTCAGCGAAGGATATTCATCCTTTACTGATATCCAAGATTCAACCAGTTCAATATCAACTAATTTTGTTTTTCATGTTCTAAAATTGCCTGAAATAATTGACAAATATCCTGATAAACTGTGTTGACACGTTTACATTCCGAAGAGCCTTCGATGAAAATGGGGTTGATTTAACAAGTTTTCGGCTATTTTCGTTTGATAAACCTCAACCAAGTTTTCAATTTCATAATTTAATCTTTTTATCCTTTTTGATCTACATAGCCTCGCGCTAGTGCCTGAAAAAATGGGTCCAAGTCTGGCAAAATAATCAATTTTGTAATAATATTCATACGCGTTAGACGTGTATGAGTGTTTGCCTCGTTACGTGTGGTAGTATTGCCAAAATATGCAATGACTAAACTTAAATTCCGTGTCTCACCCAGTGGTTCCAAACAAGAAGGCTTGAATAATAAAACTAAAGACAATGTTGTTTTTTCGGTGGTGATTTGAACATTTTGAAGACTAAGCTCTTCAATATATCTGAATCATCAATCCCGGTGTTTTGAGGTATAATGTATCCCATGTAAATAAATTAATCTCTTTAAGCTGTCATGTTAGACTTTACGTTGTGTCAAAAGCGTATTACACTTCCGTTGTATATAGTATAACCTGGCATGCTTATTACCATTTCTAACCAATCACAAAGATGTTTATATGCTCTTAAAGGAACACCAGACTGGAATTATTTAAATGAAAATTGGATTTCTACGGGAATCGAACCAGTAGCCTCCGTATTGCAAGACAGGTGTTTTACTTACTAAACCACGGTGGTCGTCGTATTAATATGTTTAAATTAATATTCATATACTGAAATGTTTGCCGACACAAATAACATATTATCATAATGAATATGGTTTCTTGATTCAAATCAAAGGTTAATTTAATTTATCTGAATTTATTTTTCAATTTTAATTCAATAATCTACCTGTAATATTGCAACCATTTAATATATTATTCATAAATTTCTTTTTACGTAATAAATGGAACCATAATTCAATAACGTAATGTGTTGACACTAATTTTCATAATTTATATAGAAAACGATATGAATATATTCGTTTTACATAATTTTCCTAAATAAGAAGATCAAAAGTTATTTTTACAAAATGTTAAAAAAAAATTATAAATTATAATGCACTTTTGAGAGATAAAAAAAAACATTCAGTTAGGTAACTCCATATGGTTGCTTTCTTACCTTTTAGAAAAGTAATAAAAAGGCATTTATAAAATATTTCATAACTCATTTTATCGAATATTTTCTTCCAAATTTGGTCATTGTACAATTTGACATTTTATTTGCATAATTTATAATATGCTAAGTCATAGGAGCAATGCACTGGCGGTAAGTCGATGGTAAAGATTAACGCTAAATGTGTCCCGGATTCAATTCCTGAAAGATTCAAGTTCATACTGATTTTACTCTTAGACGATCTCCGTGGTCAAGTTAGTAAGACGCTTGACTTTTACTCAGGGGCTTCAGTTTTGATGTCTAATGGTACCTGAAAAAAACATTAAAATATATCCGAGACTGGTGTAAGAGTTTGTAGGGTAATAATACTCATAAGGATGCTAATTTTTCTGCCTCTTAAGCCATAAATAACAAGTACATTAAAAAAAACACCATGTTTTAGACATGGAGAACTACTTAATTAGGCAAAGGGTATGAAGAAATAGTCTCATTCCATAATAAAAAATGTCTAAGATTTGTCCATTATACTAAAAGTCTTTTTGAAAAATTCGTACTCTAGAATCCCATCCTTACACATGCTTAAATCCTGTATCATAATCTCAACAACTACATCACCATTATGTCCAACAACTCCCCACACGCTCTACATTTACATGAATCATTTACTCATATGCCTACGTGGAGATCACCAAAAGCCTCCTTGCTCCCCTTCTATCAAATCGACATTTACTACATTTGTTTCAATTGAACACGTGATATTACAAATTCACATTTTTTTCTCTGGAATGTTTAATAAATTCGCGGTACAAGAAACTTCACGTTAAATGCCAACAAAGACACTATCGAAATAAATAACCAGTGCAAATGTAAAATATTCCATAACTAAGACCAATGAAAGTATAGATCAAGTGAATGAGATTTTGAAAAAAGTAAATATAAAAACTAAGAGAAATCGTAGGAGCTATATAAGAAGGTGTATGGATGTGGACGAGGTAAAATATGTGTTACGAGGTAAGACATCGTAGGAGTTGTATAAAATTGTATATAGATGTGGAAGAGGTGAAATATGTGTGTCGAAATAGGAAAACATGTCGCTGATATTTCTATTTACCCCAGGAGGGAAACGGCATGAAGGTATGTATGTATAAAATTATGATTTGAGAAATTCTTAAAAAAAATTACATAATTTTTTTACATTAACGTGAAATCCAAACAATAATCATATCAGAAAGCAATATGTTAAAAATAAAAATGGTGTTAATTGGTGTTTTCCTGTTTCGCATTCGTTCAATCCACTCGAAGTACACGGTTTGAACAAGATTGGTTTTGAATATCACTACAGCAAATGTAAAGAGGAAACTTTCCCAAATATACCATCATCGCGTCACATATCTTTCCGTTCTTCAACATCTACCATATACTTATTGTTATACAATTCCTACGGTTTCTCTGACTTTTTTATGCCAAAATATCATTCACTTTGTTCAACTACACTTTCTCTGCTCATCCTCCACACGCCTTCCACTCACATTTGCATTGTACATATTTTTTTAGTATTTTTTTCGTATATTATTTCAAAATGTTCAAACCATCTCAAAGTATTTTTTTTATCTTACTTAATATATCACCCATTCGTTTATTTTTGTATTCCAAAAAATATATTTTGTATTTGATCCAAAATGGTTTTTTTATATTGAGTCAAATAGCTATTTCAGAGTGTTTAAAGAACACTATCTGGAAAAACAAGTATATGAACATTCAAAGCAAGATGAGGATATACAAGACCCGTGTTCACCCCATAATGAACCAGCGAAATGAAGGTACTCAGGAGTATCACTGGTAAACCCCTTCGTGATAGAGTACGAGACACAGAAATCCGAAGGATGTGCGAAGTTGAAGATATTGTCAGATGGGGACGACAGAAAAGAAGGTTCTGGAACGAACAGGTATCCAGAATGGCGGGAGCCCTAAGAATGGCCAGGGACAGTATCCCCCAAGCAAGCAGACCTCCAGGACGACCTCCCAAAAGATAGAAAGACAGCTGGCAGTCGATATCACAAGATGGAAACGATGATGCAGGACCATAACAGGTTAACAGACCTAAAAGAAGAGGAAGAAGAAGAAAGTCAAATAGGTTCTATGAATATTGAAAAATCGATAATTATGAAAACCTATCATTAACCCATAATACAAGGTTTAAATAATTGACGACCTGTTTGCACCGGGGTTTAATGACTAACATTCATGTTGATAACATGTCACAGGTCTAATTTAACCCTATATATTAACTTCCTGGCTGATTTTAATCTTAGATCCCATTTCATATAAATTCTATAGCATATTACCTACAACACCAACATTATGACTTGTATAATGCTGCTTCATAACATATTATCACAATAGAATTTAGTGGTTATAGTATTATGAGATCTCTTTATGAATAACTGATTCGCGATTCATACATTGAAGTGCAGCTCAACCATATAAAACTCTAGAAGAATCTATTGTAGAGCTCCCTGAATCTAGAACTTCCCTAGTCCAATAAGGATTTATATAACAACTTTATTCCTGGAAATATGGATTTTACCCAAGACTTTATCTCACAATATATTTAATGGGCATGCTTGGTTACTTCTCAAGTGTTTCAAGAGATTATCGCAATCTCAAGAGGTTTATACTTTTACAAATTACTAACAGAGAAAATTGCAAACCCTTTGTTGACCAACAAACTTTTGTTTCATGTACCGGACAATTATTTTCGTCATTATGAAGAAGATTGTTGTTGGAGCCGTATTCATAAAATAAGCCGTATTCATAAAATAAGAGCATCACCACTTGAACTACAAATTAACTTGTATAATGAACTTTCTGATATAAATATTTCCCGTATCTCGGCATATAAATTGAGAATTGAACTCCTTAATAAGCTTTATAGGCATAACAGCGCCACTTCAAACATGAGCATAATTATTTGTTTTCAATATTTAAACTTATAATAATATTATTTGTTATTTAATGTAATTGGTTTAAACATAACTCAACTGCATAATAAATAAATAAAAAAATATTAAAAAAAATAATATAAAAAAAAATTCAACCAGCAATGACCGCGAGTAAAGGAAATCGTGAAAACTGGATTTGATTATTGTTTCATAATAATAATTTATTATTCTTAACAGAACTTGGTACGATATTTTATCTCCAATTCGATATTTGATGACGGTGAGATATAACATATTTCGTCACTCCTTATTTATTGTCAAGTACGCTTATAGGATCCAGATAAACCAAAAGTTACTGTTAATAACCAACCATATACGATAACTTAATATACACGAACGCTTTATATTATTTTACGTAATCGCTAAAGAAATTAAGCAGTCAAAAGAGAAGGAAATAAATATTTTTCATTTAACAACATGTCATCACATACGCTTGTCGAAGTCCGTAAACAATCTTTTAATAAAATACATATTTATAATGGTGTGAAATAACGTAACTATTACGTATATGACAACTTACATATAGAAATATAAATAATCTCAATATATAGTTAATTTAGAAATTTGATTTAATGAGTGATGAATAATAAAATTTGATATGCAATAACGTTAAAACAAGTTTTTTTACACTTTTAACACTCATTCATGCGTTTGTATAATACCCCTTGAAACATCCGAAGGCTTTGTTTTCGGTTCCATTAATAGAACCTTCGGGATTCTGAATCACTAACTAGTATGAACACACGAAACACTCAGTTTCTCATTGAATGTGTTTCTATGTAGCTTGTTTTCTTTTAGTAAGTAGGGTTGGAAGACAAGCGTTTTATCAACCAAGCCACCTTTTATTAAAAGTGTGGAAATGTTGTATTTTTCTAATTTTTTTATTTAGTTATTTGAAGTTTTTCTTTTTAATCCCTATTTAATTTTGTGTCCGACATTTGAATCATCAACATTTATATCATCACCATCACGTTATGTCCCTATTGAGATAGGCAAATAACACAAATGTCCACTTCATTATACTTTGTCACACATCTTTCCTTTCTACCATGTCCATATACCTCGTTATGCATACTCTTCTATAATCAAGGCTTTTCACTCTTCCCCCTTTCATAGTTAGTTTCATTAGGTCGTGCCACGTTTTTTTAGGTATCCTCAAATATCATTACATTTGTATAGATTAATTTTGTATTTTTTTATCATTCATTCTTTCTAATTTCAAGAAACAATCCCATAGCTATTTGTTAATTTTATCGTTTTTCAATGTGCCTTCTTCTTAATGTTCTCATACCTAATTCTATTGTACTTTATTTTCCCAGATTAATTTCTACCACTTTGTATTCCACTAATTACACTTTATCACTGTAACCTTGTTTCTACCTCCTATCCCAAAACAGAATAACCTGCCAGAAGAGAGCCCCGCGATAGGAGGTAGAAGCAAGTGTAATAACAAAGTAATTTATTATTAAGTTTTCTTATATAGAATGCCGCAAAGTGCAAGCCAAAATTCTTGATTTAAAATTAAATAACATAGTTTGCGCTTTGCACGACAATATACACGTCTCGAGAATTAGTGAAAAGCCCTGAAACTGTTTCAAAAGTGAGCTTGATTAAATTCAAATCATGACGTCTAAATGAAGACTTAAAGCTCTCATTGGCTGGGAAGAAGTTAGAGCACGCCACTTTGTGGATCACAGACATTTCAGGTAATTATGTTATAATTAAGGAGATGGCGCTAGAAGAAAAATAAAAATTATGGCAATAAAATTATTCATTCCTCAATATAGTAGGGAGATCCCTGACAGCCATACAAGAAGTATTTGGAACCTTGGAGACGGCGGCCAAAGAAGTTGGACTGGAAATTAATGAAAATAAGACAAAAATCATGAAACAGAGTAGGAGAATAGACAGTGGTCCACAATGTGGCATTAGATTCAAGGATGAATATGATTTGGAGGTAGTGGAAGAGTTTACCTTCAACTATAACGAAGGAAAACGAGGAACATGCTGAGATTAAGAGAAGAATCACAACATGGAACAAAACATTCTTCTCCCTACTACCGGTGTTCAAGTAGAGAAGTGTCCATAGAAAAACCAGTCACCCTGTACAAAACAATTATTAGAACAGTGGTGGCATATGGATGCGAAGCATGGACACTGATGGTTAAATCCGCAGAGTTGCTGGATGCCCTCGAGAGAAGAGTACTAAGTAGGATCCTGGCCCCCGTGAATGACGGCGAAACCTGGCGAATGCGATACAACGAAGAGTTATATAATATCTACAAAGCTCCCAGGCTATATGTACATGTCAGACTGAGCAGATTGAGATGGGCCGGACATGTGCAGAGAATGTCGTCATCACGAGCACCCAAAAGAATCCTGGAAAGACACCCGGATGGGAGAAGGAGAGTGGGTGGGCCAAGGGTGCGATGAGAGGACGAAGTTGAGAGGTACGCAACCCGGTTGCTACAGGCGCAGGATTGGAGGGTCGAGGCGGAAGACAAGAGGAGTTGGAGGCGAAGATTGACGGAGGCTAAAGCTCGATATGGGTTGTAAGACCATCGAAAGAAATTATTCATTAAATTTTTTTTACAAATCATCAATTTTAAACAATTTGACCATTTTTTTTCATCTTCTTTTAGATCTTAATAACCATTTACTCGTCAATTAGCAATCAAGATAAATTTGCTGTTGATGAACGCGATTGCGTGCCTTTTATTTTTTTGTATAATATTTGAACAAATTATCTGATAAGAACTAAATATTTTCAATGACAAAATTATGCAATTTACTAATTAGCAGTTAGAAAAGATGTCTTTGTTTAAAAATAATTAATGTTAAACCTAGAATTCCTCACATTTGTCAACGGTGTCGATGTCAGCGCAAACATATTTTTTTTACATTTATTTAAGAAAAAAATCACCGATATCGCTAAACCATCGCACACCAACGATGCGCTATAGCGATGACGAATTTCATAGACTAGTTGGTAAGATGCCTAACTTTCACCCGTGGGTTACAGGTTCAATTACCAATGATACCAAAAAAAATATTCCCATACTAGTAAAGGATTTCTTCTGTTAACAATACTCGCATGCGCCGAATAGTTGTGCTAATTTTGTTACATTTTTACGAAAATGGTAGTAATACCAGAATATGCAGTGACAAACAGCGAGTTTTGTGTATACTCTAGCGCAGGGGTCTCCAAACTATGACCCACGGGCCAACACCACCAATCCGGCCGCCGATTAGTCCCAATACGAAAATTTTCGCGTAATTCAAAACTACAGTATGTTGGTATGATGAGCTAGCTAGGTCTTGGCCCTTGGGACTTAGTGGAGGAGTCAGTGTGGCCCTTAGGCTAAAAAGTTTAGAGACCCCTGCTCTAACGGATCAAAACTCAGAGGATTGTTTCCTGGTACCGAAAACGATGTTGTCTACCGGTAACACTCTTAAATATGTTAGAATCACCATTTTAGATATAAAAAAGCAAAAGTGAAGAGATGGATTGATTTAAGAAGAAATGGAATAAAATTCAGCACTGCTAAAACAGAAGTCACGGTAACTTGGCATGAGAAGGCACAGTGCATCAATCAAATTAATGAACAATGGCTGAAGAAAGTCGAAAGTTCTATTGAGCGGAATTTTTCTATGAAGGATATCAGGATGATGAAAATAATAGGGGAATTGATGCTTCTAGTCGAGTATTTAACTCCATTTGTATCATATATTCAAACCAAAAAGTTATTCAGTGTTGATTTTCTCATAGGTTTAATTGGTTTAGATTCATCGCAGTTTAATTGGTTTAGAAATATAATACAATTTGTGTACCGGAAATTCAATGGGTTATTTTGACGGATCCGACAGGAAGCCGTCATGTGGGTCCTCTTAACTTACATGGAAAAACAGATGCTGAAATTGTGCGAAGACATAATGACTTTTCAACGTCATATGGTACTGATAAACTTGGCACTGGACATTAGGAGGTTACATAGTCTTGTGCAGACGATAAAGCCTGGGTTCTTCTAGGATTAGGGAATGGCGATGTAATGTGAACAATAAAATAGGAAACATCACGGGAAAAGTACAGATATCCTAAAGTGAAATAGTTGACATGAACTAACAATAAATGACGACTGGAAAAAGATTGATAAATTGATGGAATTTGATGATATAAGGACTTAGAAATGTGAATCGAAGGTTTTTTTTTCAATCTTAATCAGTTCAGTTCGACCCCACTACCTGTTTTGTGGGACAAAATATTCTTTGTTTTTTTTATGAGCGCGATATCACGTAGTGACGAAGAAGAAATTGCCCGAAGGCACTCCTTCTCCCCTGACATCTGATGGCAGACTTAAGGTCCGACATCACGGGATATGTAAAATGACTCGCAGTAAACATATAATACTTACAAAATGGCTTAAGACCCGGAGTTCAAACAATCCAGCAAGTTGACAGTACATACGTTGAAAATTTCGAATGCAGAAAAACTATTATTTGACGCCACTAGATCAGAGTAGCCAATAGGTCATAAGATAAACGGATCTAAAGCTGAGTGGAAATCTCTTCAGAAATTATTCAATTATCATCGCAGTGTATCAAAATGTAATCTACTGATTAGTCCAGATGGCCACAAAAATTACAATGAATCTAAATCATTATGATGACATATGTTTGAGCATTTTCATGAGGTTTTTATCTTTTTAGGCATGCTTTATCATTTTGGCAAATTTCCTATGTTAGTATACTTCGTTTAATATGTTAGCTATTTTAATAAACGTTATATCCATGTCAATATTGTGTTCGTATCGACCTTTTCGGAAAATCGACGTAGATCACTTAAGCGTTGGAATAATTAGATAAAAAGTGCTTTGAGTCTGCATTTTCAGAGGTTCTGCGGTCATACGAATACCAGGAAGACTGAAGAAGAATATGCACAACATACAGCAATTTCAGTATGGATCACGTTCCTCAACATTGGAATCATAACCCAAAAGAAGTCTAGATCCCCTATAATTCATATGTAAGACAGCGAACTTAGGAACTTTATGGAACCCTAGCTCCCTTTAATACCATATATCCATCACTTAATTAAAAAAAATGTCTTTACATTACATTTGAAAAGTGTATAATCAACAATAGTTTTTTTTTATAACCAGGACTTCTATAATTAATTTCAATGTAATTTAATGCCCTAACATTGAAATAACGGAATCCTTAAAATGCAAAGTAAATTTTGCAATACTGTGTACACAAATACAATGTGATATTAAGTAACCTCCACCTCACATTGAGTCTTCATCCTGTATTATGTTACTTAGAAAACGGATCGAGTTGAATGCTTTGATAAAATCAATCTAAGTACTCAATTGCTCGGTACTAAAACATTAGGTTTACAATAGAATAATACAGATTTAACATTAAGAGTAACCTAATCTTCCATTTCAGTTGAATCAAAATCGTTTTATTTGACATACTTATTTAAATTTTTAACACTTTTAGACGTTTTAGTTCATCAAAAATAAAAGGATGATTTATATAGGGCCTTTTAAAGAGCAAACTCTCCTCAAGGGAGTTCACTGTTGAATATAAATGACTATATTCATCTATCGGTAACGGCAAGGTATGAAATGGCAGCAAATCGCTTTTTTGTACGTGCGCATCATCCACCTAACCTCAGATCAATTTTCAAGCCTTTTTCAAATTCATGAGTGGGTAGTCTTGATAATACGTGCGATAACAAATTGCGAGTTCTGTGACTCATGTTTTTATGTCAAAGAATGAGATTACTCACTAATTATGGATTATTGCACTTATAATAGACTTGTACCCATTCAGTTCACATATTCCAAAGAAAATTAATTGTTAATTTTGTATTGTGGGTATAAGACATGAGTTAAAAATCTGAAAGAATGGAGCTATTTCCATCATTTTTACATATGATACACCGTATTTTAATAACAAATTTCTATAATTACGAAAAAAGAGAGGAAAATTTTAAATTATAATGAAAAGTTTGACATTATGAAATGCCTACTTCATTTTAGATAGAAGAATTACATGAGATTCTTAACTATAAGCTGTGAAATTTATTAAACTCTCACAAATTCACTCCATTGTATTATTTTTTTCTTACTTTTAAGAGAGTAAGTACTTATGTACAATGTGCATTTAATATCAATTATTTAACGTTTGACACACATTATGTGTGAGGTATCGGAGAATTTTTCATTTCAGCGCATTATCTCGTAAATTATATAAGGATTGCAAAAGAGTCAAATAAATAACAGTTTTCTAATATTTATGTCATAAGTGATTATTTTTCTGGGCCAAGTTATTGTATGCAAGTTACTGCACTTCATCAAATATTGTCTAAACTTATCAAAACCAAAGTTCGAAGTTCAAGTTTCACTATGATCGGCAGTTTTAAACTAATGCAGCTTTTTTTAGTGCATATTTACGAGTATTATGGACAAACAAAACAAAGCTCATTTATATTCTCACTTAAATCCACATTGTGCACCATTTGTTATATTTTTTTCTTCAAAAATACAGCATGTAGTAGGAAAAAAAATACGCACTTAATCAACATTGTATGTAGTTATGCAAAAAAAATAAGCAACAAATATACTCAAACAATACAAATTTGTGATTGAAACTTGTATTTGATTATGAAAAATTAATTCATGCAATGGAACGATCAGCCATTAAAATAATCTCTTAATTTTGACTTTTATTACAATAAAAACGATATATAGAACAAATAAAAGTTAACAATTTATAAAGTTAAGAAATATTAACCTGAAAATTAAATAAATATGGTCCAGTATACTACTTTTCTGTATAATATATAAAACATTGCAGCCCTCAAAACTTTTGTGTTTAACTAAAGTAAGTTAAGTTTAATTATTGTAAATTATTTTTTCTATCAAATTAATAAAACTTTTAACTTTTAAAAGCGAATTCAATCAAAGCTTGGTTATATTTTTATCACCTCGAAACACTTTTAGAATTTATGTTATTCAACTAATAAGTTCATTATCACCCTGTCATGTAACTCATGGCTGAGTATCGTGTATCGAGTAATAGTCCTTGAAGACTCCACTCCATCAATTCCTGCACTCCACAGTATAGAAGCAGTTATTAATAGTAATCTTGTTGCGCATCTCACTTGGTTGGTCCAATGCATTGGGACTATTCTTCTTGTGCGTCGATTTTCCACAATTCCAATGACCACAAGCCTCTCCAAACTGTCTCCTTGGTCATGAGCAATGTGTTCCAAGAAAAGGAAGACTCGTAGTAGGTATGTTGTTGACAATCTATCAGTGAATCTTAGTTCTTCGAGAATGGAGTTTATAGTTCGACTTACCATCCATGTAAGTTGTCACATCTTTCTCCAGCACCACATTTCAAATCTATTCTACGTATCTCGATTACTATGAGAATGTACCACGTTAGTACACCCTTGGCCTACTTCATCAATTCAAATAAATTAATAGCTCATCTCACGATTTTAATTTATATGTGTAGTTATAGGTCTAATGGCGCCTAAGAGTAAAAAAAAATATTATGTTATCGCGACAAGACCTTACCAGTTACGTGAAACACGGTTAATTATGTTAGCGTTTTGAAATGGTCATAAAAACATCGCATCGTGATCTATGTATAATAAAATAAATGTGGTAAAGCTGAAAAACCACATTTCCATCCAACGGTTGACTCTGTTTGCCATCCAAGTGGTGGGATTTGAAAAACAAACCGGTTGTTTCGTTATTATGCTAATCATAACGCACATTGGAAACGAAATACCAATGTTCCTCGGTTGTTGCACTAGACGTGTATCTATTAAAAGATTTTAGTTTTCTTTGGCTGATAAGAATATACTATTTTTCATCAATTTTAATTTTAAAATCATCATTTTTTATGTAATATTCACTGAAAATCTGCAAGAAAATCTAATACTAAGAATTAATTTCTAAAATTGGAGTATTATTGTTTATAAAGTGAAATTTAAACTATTATATAATATATAATACCAGAATTATTTTTAAAGTTATATAAAAATAAAGTTGAAACAACCACGTACTGGAATTACTTCTACAATTCTATTTAAGTTTAATTTAAACTTCTGAGCACTATACTAATTTAAGCTTCTGAGCACTATACTAATTTAAGCTTCTGAGCACTAGACTAATTTAAGCTTCTGAGCACTATACTAATTTAAGCTTCTGAGCACTATACTAATTTAAGCTTCTGAGCACTAGACTAATTTAAGCTTCTGAGCACTATACTAATTTAAGCTTCTGAGCACTATACTAATTTAAGCTTCTGAGCACTAGACTAATTTAAGCTTCTAAGCATATTATAGAATAGCTAAAAACACTGGGTTTATAAAAACGTCATTCTTGGGTTTAATATCAATCGACAGTTAAACTTTTCAAAATAGTTAAAGGTCAAGCTTTAATATTTTACTCAAACTATTAGCGTAATGTGTCAGATTCTTATTAAATAAAACGATATGGATTAGAAACGAGACTGTAAAGTGTTCTTCTTTATCTAGGCTTCCGATCCTGGATAACATCGCATCACCGCATTTACGATGCGAAGATGCTCTCATTGAGGAATATAAGGAGGATATGTGGAATAAGGATCTGCTCGTGCCTATACGTTTTTACAGAATTTTACAGACAGATCGTTTTTACAGAATTTATTTGACACCATTCTGTATTTTTTTATGCCCAAGTTTCTCTCCCATACATCAAGGTTGGCACTAAAATATAGTTGTAGACTATCACTGAGCAGATTTTTATACTCTCTGGTTCGAATATTTACCTATATATTTAAGGACCCTATTGACTTTGTTTTTTATCACAACATGCCTTTCGATATTTCTCGTTACTCTTCCATCATCTCAGAAAATACTACTCAAATAGCTGAATTCCTCAACTTGATCCAATCTTGCATTGTTCACATAAACCTGGATTATCTACATCACCATAAATTTACATTTACAATATTCATTCACTTAGCATCTCTCATTCAATTTACTTATCACAATCTGTAATTCCTCTTCATTCTCAGCTTACACGTCTACTTCATAAGCATACAACAACGACACACATTCCCATTTGACATGTGTAAGCCAACAAATGTTTACAATTCATGAGATATGGTTTGTTCTAATATGTTAAAAGATTTCAGCACTTTATAACTACTTATTCTTGCCAGTGATTAAAAAAACAGGTTGTCTACGGCCAATCTAAAGGATATTCAACTTAATAACAATTTTATTTCGCAACAGTTTCGTGTATTTATTTTCAACTGCTGCTAAAATATATTAGTAAGATAAATTAAATGATTTGGTGTCCTTTGTAGGGCAAAGCTCCCGGAAGTGAAGATCAAGGTTGGTATACTTCTCTTCCTGGTTTCGCGGTTGACCAGTTTACCAGGAATCGCAATACTCAACTGACAGGTTTAATGAAATTAATGCACTACAAACATTTCACCTTACTACTGTATATGTAGAGTAGATGTCAATACCGGTTTTATCAATATACTAATATGTATTCAAAAATATTTTTTTCACGTATAAATTGAAGTGCATCGTATAAAACTCGCGTGGCATTAAGGCTTGTCATAGCTTGCAGGCTGTCAACTGTATAAAGGTTTCTGTTTAAAAAATTATTTTTACTTTATTGAAGTCTTGAAATATTTGTATTTTTTATTATCATTATCCATTAACTAAAAGGCAACACAATGCAGGGAAGTAAGTTATTTTATTGTTGAAATTAATTATACTCGTAAATGACGAAGATGCCACCGATTGATTTCTCGAGTTCCTTCATACATGAATGTCTGCTTATTGATGGAATATTTGCGGATTGGTGTAAGCCGATGACATGATAATCTTAGCAGAGAATGAGGATGAATTACAGATTATATATAATACACAAATTGTATGAGAAATGAAAAGGGAAAGATCTAAAAATGAATGTTGCAAAACCAAAGTCACACGGAGATAGAAAAGTGTGAATAGGTGAAAAGTGAAAAATTAGATAAAATTGAAGGATTCTGTTGTTTAGAATGATGGAAGAGTTAATTTATACGAAAGATATTGAACGGTGTATAGCGATTGGAAACAAAGTCAACGGGTCACTAAAATATGTGTACTCGAACTAGCGATAGTCCACAACAGTATTTTAGTATCAACTTTGATGTATGGAAGTGAAAAGTATCATAGACATGAAAATTACTGAAAAGTACTGAATAAATGCTGTTAAAATACTTGCACTGAAGAATACATGAGGCGACTATGTATGAAAGAGTACGGAATGAAGTTATTGGGGATGTGACTAAAGGGGGAGAAGACCAATCTGAGATTATTTGGGCACGTGAAACGAAATGGAGCTGAATAAATGATGTATAAATGTAGAAAGGCACGATATTTGGAAACCAAAGAAATATAAAATCAGAGAAATCAAAGGAGCTTTCTGAGAAGATGTATGGATGTAAAAGCGGCGAACGACGTGTGCCACGATAGGAAAGTCTGACTCTTTCTCATTTATATATTCACCTATACGAAGATGGCGTGATGGATGTGTGTGATTATGAATTTTGAAATTTTGACTAACGTGTTAATTAAAGTATAAGGAAAAGGAGACTCTGCGATGGTTTAGAAGAGGAGGCTATCGAAGAATAATAATGGAAGAACGGTGAAAAATGGACTTTCTCCGCTATTCAGATGCTAAATGAAAGATTTTTTAACCAGTCTTTGTAATGCTTATTTCCAAGGATAATTTGGTTGATTCGCTTCAAAACATTGAATAAAAATATCTTTTATGTAAAATATTGTATATTGTTACTTTTATGACATTAACAACTTTGCGTTACTGGAAAATGTCACAAGGATAGAATTTGAACATTGCGCCACATAGCACAGTGTGGCGTTTAAGCACGATATACCATCCATCATGATGTTCGATATTTGAACACATTTTAACATAATTTCGAACCTTTTAACACACAGCCGATAGATGGCAATAGTTGTCGAATACAACAAATATCAGTGACAACCCCAGTTGGCTTCTACTCGTGAGTTTCGGGTTCGACTCCCGATGGCACCCGAAAAAATTAAAACGTATCCCTGTCTGGTTAAAAAAATCGTTTGGTAACAATACTCACTTATACTAAACCTATGTCATTATTATTATCTCTTCACGAGCGACCATTTTTCCAAACTGTGCGAGGACTAACTACAAATACTACGCCTATTCCAGTGGTTCTAAAATTTGAAAGTTCAATTAATGGAGCTGAAGACAATGTTGTCTCCCGGCCTTGCTCTTCAATATGTCAGGATTGCCAATTCGGATATATTCTGGGATTCAAATATATTCGTTTTTTTATTCACTAGAACCACAATCTACATAAACCTATGGGAATAGACGAAGAGAACAGATCTCCACTTCATTCTATCCTAACACGCTCATACATCTTTCTATACATAATCTTCCATTAGAAAGACTTTCACTGTTCCCTCTTTTAAAATTGTATGTATTTGGTCGTGCTACGTTTTTCTGGTTATTCCCAAAGATCTTGTATAATACGATGACCTCCGTGGCCTAGTTGGTAAGATGTCTGCCTCCCAATCCGGAGGTTACGGGTTCAAATCCCGGTGGAACCCTCTTTTTTTAAATGGTTATAGTCAGGTTTTAACCTAAGGCCTCTTTAACATACTTCTGGTTAGTAAGAAGAGATTGCCACGTGGCAATTAATTTGTACTGTATACAACAAAAATGTAATACAATACAATACTCGTATAGATTATTAAATTTTTCGTCACGCATTCTCACTACATGGTCGAATCATCTCAATATTTCTTTCTTCATCTTAAGTACTGCATTTTCTTACAATCACATTCTTTCTTAATGTCTTCATTCCTTCATTTATTATTTTTCCACACATTTTACGCAATGCTCCCATTCTATTTATTTATTTAACACTTTTATTGCAAATACAATCTGGCGGTCTTATTGCCAGGCGGCAATCTCTTCCAATCAACTAGGCAAAAGTAAATTAAGCAAGTTTCATAGTCACAAAAAAACATTCAAATTACTATCTATCCCCGCGATATCCATATGCCCATAAATCCCATCAATTAAAAGAAAAGGAAGGGATGGTGGAAAGGAAATAAAAAATCAGGAATGGAACACGTTATATTACTGACTATAAATTAAGGGGTTTATCAGTCGCTTCTTAAAGCATGCCAAGGATGGAGCGAGTCTAACATTGGTTTGTAACTTATTCCAGAGTCTCGCTGCATGGACAGTAAAGAACCACGTAAAAAAAAGAAGAGCGGTGATCCGGAAAGGGTAATAAACAATCTTTGCTTGTGCGTAGCGCAAGTCATGATCGGAAAGACGCCGAAAATTTTCGACGCAATAAGAGGACAGTTAAGGATAGTATACAATAGATATTGTATGAGAATTTGGCGTCTATTTCTCATGATCAACCAGTTCCATACCTACTGGTATGAAGTGATATGATCGTACTTTCTTAGGTTGAAAATAAATCTACTCCTTTTATATAACTTTGATATAATTTTGCCACGACGTTTCACTTACATATCCTAATGTCGAGAGCAAGATTTCATTCTGAGCTTTGCTTTACTTCTCTTGCAATTTTCCAGTCGGTCAATATACCCGTATTATGTAACCCACCATTCACTGAGAGTATCAGAAAATTAACCATATATTTTACTTGACATATTGAAATGCCAAATACACATTCTTATTTAATGAATTAACTTCAAGTCTCTAAAATATGAACATTACACGAAACATAGACAATATTTCAAAAGTTTTAATTAATTCTGGTCGTAATAGTCATGTACCGAGTCCAAACTTGGACATCGGATAGAAATACAGCCAGCAATCGTATTTTACAGCTCACCTTTAACGACCTGTGTGGCGTAATTTGTAAGTTGTTTGACTTGCACTCGGGGGTCTAAGGTTTGATTCCCAAATGTATCCCAAAAAATAGCCTAGTCTAATATAGTAAGAGTCCTTCTGGTAACTGCTCGCACGCGCCGAGTACGTGTGCGAGTTTTGTAAAGTGAAGTGAAGAAGTTGAAAGTAGTCAAGATTATGTAAAAGTCTATGCAATGTCCATATTGATTATCCAATCTATGTAGTCTTATTATTTTATAGGTATACCATATACACGTACAAATATTTTTTCTATGTCATTGTGTTTTTTTTTGTCGGGTGGAACTTCAAGGAACGTGTAAATTCACAAACATGAATTAGATCCTAATACTAAAAAGTAGACTGTTAGTTTTTATTTTATGTCAAATACTTTATTTAATATTCGATTTAATACATCGCTAAATAATTTTTAAAATTCCATCTATAGTATTCAAATAATGACAGACTTTTGCAAATATCCTCGGCTGTTTTTAATGTGTTACTCGTATACACGCGGGTCACGTTTTTGTTAATTAGCAACAAAAAAAAATTCCTCATGTAGAATTAATTCACTTACACTCCACTGTCAGAGGTCTAGGTGATCAGATGTATAACTTTCACCTACGGGTTTTGGGTTCGATTCCCGATGATACCTGAAAAAATGATAAAAAAGAAGCCTAATCTTGAAAAATATTTATTTTGGAAACAATATGTTACTTGCACGCGCTAGATGTGAGCAAATGTTATTATCTCTTCGAGTGCTGGATACTTTCCCCAATATATGCGATGATAAACCACGAATTAAGTGCAAACTCTAACGTATCTAGCCTCGAAGGTTTTATTAATGGTGCTGAAGACAAAGTTGGTGAATTAATAGGTTCGTTGCTTTGTATGATACCCCTCGACGTATTCATATTTGTTTTACGCACATGTTCAAAAACGTGACTGGGAGACAAATTGGCAATAAACAAGTGTTTGAGCTTAAATCTACTGAAGTAGGATCTTAGCTCACAATCCGACATCGTACGTGTTGAAGATACTACCGTTCGTGGGGAGGCAGCAAGACGCACTTAAGTTTAGCGCTTGCGAGTATTATTAGCAGACGAACTCTTCAACCTGACGAGAGTTTTAAACGACTATTTTTTTTTAGTTTTTTGGGTACCACTAGAAAATGAGCCCAACGCCTCTGGGATAAAAAAATTAAGTTTTTGTTTGAATATTTTATAGTACTAATGATTCTGTGCCAAAAAAGATTTTATGGATTTCCAATGCTGTTGTTAAGTTCATTCGAGCAAGCTCAATCTATAGACAATATTGTATAAACTACACATTTTACTCAATACAAATATACATATCCCTCGATTAACATAGTTTCGACTTGACGCGGTTTAGAAGAATGCTTCTTTAAAAACAATTTGGTTCTCATTATATGAATTTTGTCTAATAAATTAAACATATGAACGGCTAAATACTCTATTCAATCAGCGTGTCTAGCAACAAAATAAATAACTACTATCTTGTTTCCCTTCATTTTATTATTATATCAAAAAGTTAGTGCCACGGTACCGAAAAAAAAAAATGTTTTTTTTTGACCAATAAATCAAAATGTTTTTGATACCGTGACAAATCCGATTCAAAGTTTTTTCACTTGAATTAAAAAATGAAAGCTTCGGTCAATAATTCCGGAAGGTTCGATGTCATGAAGGTGGCTCGTTGACATCGTACGGGCTTAATCGATGTCATGAAGGTGGCTCGTTGACATCGTACGGGCTTAATCGATGTCATGAAGGTGGCTCGTTGACATCGTACGGGCTTAATCGATGTCATGAAGGTGGCTCGTTGACATCGTACGGGCTTAATCGATGTCATGAAGGTGGCTCGTTGACATCGTACGGGCTTAATCGATGTCATGAAGGTGGCTCGTTGACATAGTACAGGCTTAATCGATGTCATGAAGGTGGCTCGTTGACATCGTACGGGCTTAATCGATGTCATGAAGGTGGCTCGTTGACATCGTACGGGCTTAATCGAAGTACTCTTGCTTTAAGCTTATGTATGTTTTTTTTCTTCTATTAAACAAAGTAAATTATTGTTCAAACATTTGTCAAGGCTATACCTATATGCAAATTTAATTCATTATATGTGATCATTTATTAACTTACTTTATCTTATTTTCCTACATATCATTTTATTTTATTTATTCAATCTTAATATATGAGACCTTAGATTAATTGACACCTACATACTACTTATAACTAGATAACAATTCTTACACAAATTATTTCGCAAAAACAAGTCCACTCGTTCAGGCTACTTGTATTCCATCACATTCACTCAGACCTTGGTCGTCCCAGCTAATACTGTAGTATGTAACAAACAATATATTTATTTATTTTTTATCAAGTTTTATCAACCATCAAGTTGGTAGACACACATTTTTTGATACTTTTATTCGATATTTATATGATTTCTGTACCTCAATTGAAGTGTATTTCAATATTCTGAAATGTATCTTGGAATGTATCAACCGCGTAAATCGAGAGATGAGTATATAAACTTGTATTGTACTCGTATTAGACATTGTTGAGAGTGTATATACGAGTAGTATTAGCATTGAAACAAATCCCAAGATAAATAAATAGTCTTCTTTTTCTGAAAACTTCTCACGTTAAGTAATTCACATTATTTGAATATTGTTATACATTTGTATATTTACTACATTATTATTGTATCATGCGTCTTAAAGCTTAAAAAAATATTTATTTGCATAATGTAAGGTTAACGAGATCCGTAAAGAAATAATTTTACAGGTAATTCAATGTCCAATGTTACACGAGCGTTAATTTCAAAGACAAATAACTAACATTTCGATGACTTTACATTTATATTTTATATTAAATTTTAAAAACTAAGTGTGTATTTTTTTTTCAATGATTATGATAATAACTACCCAAATCTATCCGGAACTCTCCGAAGTTCGTCTGAAAGGAGCTAGAAATTGTAAAATCTAAAAACCGATGTCGCTTTTATAGCACGTTATTGTCGATAATAATAAAGCTAGTTCTTATGTTTAATAAGAGATGTCGCACTATATTGTTAACTTTTATGAATAAAATGAATATTTATATTATAAAATTTTAATTATTTATTTTTATCGGTATCCTGGTCTAGTGTTGAAGAAATAATATTCGCTTTTATATTTTTTATAGTTTTGACATTCAGCTCTTGTCTTGTATGACCCAAAAATGCCTATAAAATTAAAAAGAAAGGTATACCAGACTATCGTTAGACCCACGATTATGTATGGCTCATAATGTTGGACTATGTACAGCTCCTATTCTAGGCAACTTGAAACAGCAGAAATGCGAATGCTTAGGTGGTCGGCAGGAGTATCACTGAAATATAGAATTAAGAGCTCACGCATTCGTGGTAGCCTGGGGGTCACTCACATATGATAAACAGTAAGCTGAAAGAGTGACAGCTGAGATGATACGGGCACATAAGGCGGAGACCACCAGACCCTATGGTAAATCAGGCAATGTCTATGGATCTTCCTTGACAGCCGTCCAGAGGAAGACCAAAGAAGTCCTGGATAACTCAATGTTCCAAAATCCTGCAGAGAAACGGCCTAGATGAAAGCAACACCCAAAACAGAAGAACATACAGCCTGAGAACGAGAAGAGCCGACCCCAACAGCCTACCTAGGCAATGAGTTGGGACAGTGCCAGGAAAAAGAAGAAGTTGTCAGGTTATGTGTCAAGGCGGAATTGTTGTTTTTAAATTCCGGCTATTGAAAAGTATTTTATTCAGAAAATTGACATAAAATATGTTTATAGGAGTAGTAAGTAGTTAACCTCGTGGATATTTTCGATGTAACAGTTTTATAACAGTTCAGAAACGTTAAAATAACTCTGAAACCGTGCTTAACACGGGTTCATCGTCTAGTTCATAATAAGCAAGTATTCAAGTATCGAAACCCGACCTCCGTAGTCTGGTTAGTATTACGCTATCACCCGAATTGGAAGTTCATTAGTTCTACTCCCATTGGTACCTAATTTTTATCTCTAGTTTTTTACCAAAAATTTCAACCTGATTTTCAATTGTAACAGCGTTTTATTACGCCAATTCTCGCAAACTCCAATAATATATTTACAGCGCTCGCAGCGTATCACTAAAAAAGTGAGTAATCTAACTTTTCTGGAAATTCCTGAAGTTAAAAATCCATTTTGGAATCTTAGTTGAATCATAACTATGTTAAAACTGTGATCCAATTTTCATCACTTTACCATAAAATGTATATCTTTAAACTCGCATTATTCATTATACATATAAAAATAATGTCGTTTTCCTTCCAGCGGTACAGGTGATAATAAGACACATGTATTCCAACCCGGAGGTTGCGGGTTTGATCTCCGTGGGTACCCATTTATTTAACATTTTTCCCACCAGAAATGGAGTAGGTCGTGTGTGCCTGTAAGCCAGACAATATTTGACATTTTTATTTTTGTTTTAAAAATATGTAAAACATTATGATGAGTAAAAAGTTGATTATTCGCTGTTTATTGATGTATTATGTTTTATGCCTATTTTTGATAAAATTCAATTATTGATTTACTATCTTCAAATCAAATTTAGGGTTGTTAATGCACTTAGAAATATAAACTATTGAAAGTAAGTCACAAATGTTGTTACTTTCTTTATATATTTATATAATGTATAACCAGAAGATTGCCACTAATTAAAAGTAATGTTTATGTATGATATACTGTGTATGAAAAATATAAGAAGCTAGAAAAATATAAATTTATGTTAAAATTCATAATTTTAAATATACTTTTACGACACACAAGATAAATGATGCCAACCAATATTGAGATACAAAAGAGTCATAAATTATGACAAATCCACTTAACAAAACTATTGAAAAACTATAACGACATACCATATGTAAGAATATAACTGACTGTCAGACGGATTACTTTAGAAAAATTACAATATCTAAATATCATTCCAACTAATGAAAAAATGTTCATAATCTTCTACAGAGATGGCAGAATCTGCATTTATTGTAAAATATAGCACATCCATATGTCAAATTGATAATATCAACTCAACAATATGAACGCGGATTTAACCGCGCTTATGCATGTGCGGTACGGATTAATTATACGGATGATTCTATTCATGTCATAAAAATGATTTTAAAAAAGTCCGTTTGGTTTTAACTTAAGGCCTCTTGAACATCGTTTTAGTTGTTAGAAGAGATTACCACATGACAATAAACCCAGTAAGTCGTACTATATACAAAGAAACAATAATACAATTTAAAAAATATATAATATTTTGTCTTATTTATTCAATAGTCGAATTGGTAGTCAGTTTACAAAGGAAATAATTATTTTATCTTTGTACTCAAAGTATCAAAGATGACATAAATGGCCTAGTTGTCAAAACGCCTGTCTTCAATTCGAGAGTGCCAGATTAGAAGTTAGGAAAAACAGGATGAAAAACCAAATAGGTTTCCAGTTTGGTTTTTACGTACAACTGTTTAAGTATATTTATAGTTAGTAGTAAGTATTGATGTCATTGAACCCGGCAGGCTGCATTGTACCCAAATACTCGTATATCCAATACTAAAACTTTCAACCATTTTTTCAGAATAGTTTGACATATGATATATTCGTTTATTTATTTTAAATTGCATACCAGAATTCGTTATATATTATACAATATAAATACGAATATTTTTTCCAATTATAATATAATCAGCAAATAAATTTAGCTAAGAACTTGAACAAAAAAAATAGGAAAACCTGGCGATCAACTTCATGTTATTGTTTTTAATCCCCTTACAAAGATCTAAGTGACTTTTTAGAGAAACTGAATAAATTAAAATATAAATATTCTTCTGAACTTTCAAAGACAATTTAAATGTAAAAGATTTTAAGCAACTGAAAAATAAAACAAGTTGGTTATTAACAATTTTTTTATTTATTTCATGTCCATCTTTGGCGCTATAATCCAGAATTGTTCGAGACTCTTTCAAAATTTACCTCCACGGATATTGGCCGTGGATAACTCGTTACCAGTTTCCTATTTTCAGTGTCCTTATGCACCTAGATACGTTGTTTTCCTATCTCAATTTCTGACTGCCTTCTTCGTCATAAGGCTAAGGTAAGTCTCTGGCGTTTAGCATATGCGTCTGAGTCATTAAAATCTTCTATTCTAAATATATTTAGGGACTATGAGTGTCCTTTAGAACTTGCATGGCTCATCAATGTAGCACCTACGCCAAACTCCACTATCGTGCGTAACTCCTAAAAGTATTTTAACCTTTCTGTCATATGATAGCTCTCGTTTTTTTTTTCTTCATAATTTATTTCAAAATAGTATTTAAGAAGAAATATAAAAATTGAATTTCATAACCATAGTCGTAGCATAATTTAAAACAAACGTATTGTTCGGATCTGTAATATTATAGTATATGCCAATGGTCAACATCAGAAAATTTACACAGAAAAAAAATGAAAATTAGAGCAATGGTAGCCAAATGCTGAAGTTGAGCGTGTTAGGATAATGACACAAGTCATATGAAGCATATACATACGTCATGTAGTGTAACAACATAGACTGATAATGATAAAGACGATTTAATTGACAATGAATTTGATATTGAATGAAATTATGATGATGATGTTGTATTAAATTTTATCTCAAAGACATCAATATCGCTCTCATATGTTTCGCCTTAGTTCAATAAATATCAAAAAATATTTTATAAATAAGAAAACATTTTCAAACCATAAAGACAATTTCGTATTATGTTTAATTTTTAAAAGCGTTTAAGGCAGCAATTATTTAAAAGGAAACATTAATAATTTTATTATTTACCACAGTGCATATTACTATATGTTAAACATATTGCAACCATAACAATTGCAATTATATTGTGTTGAATAATCTTCAACGCGTCCATCAAAACGGTAATATAACAACATAAGATCGGAAGTAAACATATCCAATACGAACTCGAAGCTGACTTGTTTCGAAAGTGAAAAGCAAACGATCACAACTTTCAATTTCATTCGGGTACCTACTCACCTTGAAAGTAAAAGTAAAAGTGGTAATAAAACATTACTTACTTTCCTGGCTACACTCGTCTTGAACACTCGTACACTCGCGGCGGATAAACACTAAGAAAAAAAAACTATCGGATTTTATTATTGCGATTATTAATTTAATAAGCGAATGCTTTGAAAATAAATTACAGAGTTATGATACAAATCCAATACAAATATAAAAAAACAATGCACTTACATAATAGAAAGAATTTTATATACATAAAGTTGTTCTAATTTTCCGGCATAAATAGAGAAAATACACAAATTATCAATAATAAGATATAATTCAGTATTTTTTATGTAACTGTTTTTCTTATTTGTATTTTTCAATGATGAACTTTTCAAAGATTTCGCTTTTATTTGTAACGAAATACATTTATTTTGAAACAGGTCAAAATAAGTACCCCCTACCCAATATTTTTAAGATGTTTACGTAATTATTGTCTATGAACCGGATTCGCGATTTAAATACTCCGACCAATAAGCCGAAGGCGCGCGGCGCGAAAAGACGCAACGGAAGGCGAACAATTCAAGATGGCGGCGACGATTTGAATTTTTTCGCGGTTAATGTCAATTTACGACAAAATATAGCGAGAAATGTTCGAATGCCGATATTTCAACGTTTCGTCGGTCGGGCGATCGTACATTGACGTCTTAGCCGGTAGTAACGCTAGAGGCAAGTCACCGATGTGGTTAATTTCACTTTTTTCCGAGCCCCCTCCAAACGGGCACACATGCCAGGTCCGCCATTGAATATTAATTATATTCTCGATAGCAAAAATATAATGTCTTTTGACCTCTTAATATATTGCATTATTCACACACTCATTTACTATGCATCTTTTTTTGTCATTATCTTGACTAAAAGCCAATTAAACGAAAGTAAAATGACCTTGTGGATTATGTTTTCAATACTGTTCAAAGATCGCAGTTAAGTTCTGTCATTAAGTAGTTATAGAAAATTGTTAATAATTAACTAACATTCAATATTAGGTTGTTTTCTATGCTAATTGAGATATTTAATTAAATATTGGCTTTTTAATGAACTATCAAGTTTATTATGGGTATGAAATTTTTTTTATTTGAATAAAATAAAAAATAAAAATTATTTATAAATAAGTTTAGTATTCCACAAATTACATTAATCTCCACGACGTATGTCTTGAAAGAGTAGCGACAGGGAACAAGGCAAACGGAGCACTTAATGTTGCATACAATAACCACCCAATATATACAATAGCAAAAAATTATAATACATAATAGTATGTTGGTGCACACCTTGAAGTATGGAAGAGAAACGCGGACATAGCAGAAGAAAGTTAAGATGAATGCTGTGGATATGCGTACACTAAGGAAAATTTATGTAGTGTCAATCTTCGAAAGAAGGCAGAATGAATACTTTATGAATTAATACACGGATAAAATAATGTATGTTTTAAGTAAGATGAAAAAAGAAGATTTAAGGTGGTTTCGACATGTAGATTAAAGGAATGATGACAGAATGACTAAACGGGTATACAAGTGCAAGGTGTCTATGGAAGATGTAGGCCGATGAAAACGTGCTGAACCAAATGAACCAGATTTGGAAAGAAGGTACAGTGAGAATTACGAATAATTGAAGATTATGCATGACGAGATGTATGAATGTGGAGGAGGTGAAAGTTGTGTGCATGGGCAGAAAACTTTGTAGGTCTGTTCTCTCTGCTTAGTTTACAAAGGACAGGGTGTGATGATATATAGGTATGTGTTTTTAACTTCCTTTCTCGAGATTCTTCAAGCGAAATTATGGAGATAGAATGGTAGAAGCAGAGCGAGTTACATTAATCGCCACGACAGAGGAACGAATGTAACCAATGAAGTAAAATAGTTACATTAATTAAAAGTGCACTTAAAAGGATGCATGGGGTAGCACTTAGAAGTACACTGAATACAGAATACATGACAATATATGACAGAATGAAGTGATCAGGCGTGGATGTGAACTTATGGCTGGTGTGTTGAATAAGATGAAGAAGGGGAATCCGAGTTGATTAAGGCACGTGGAAGAAATTAATAAAAAAAAGCTAACAAAACAAATATACATTGACAATGTGAAAAGAAGACGTATCAGAAGAATTCCAAGGAACGTATGGTTGGATTAAGTTAATGATATTTTAAAATAAGCAAATGTAAAAAGTCAGAGAAATAGTGGGTGATGTGTGAGAAGGTGTATGGATGTAGAACAGGCGAAATATGTGTGTTGCTATATAAAATTCTGATGCTCTCTGCTCTTTGCCTACCCCAAAAGAGAGATGGCGTGATGGTATGTATGTAAAAATATTATTTAATATTAAACATACTAATATGGTGCTCCACTAAGTTAAAATCGAAACCTTTGATAAATTATTGATAAAATTATATAATTATTGTTAGCTATACAAGCGACTTCCGTGATCTGGATGGTAAGGCGCTTGACTTCCATCTAAGGAATTTCGGATTTGATTCCCGATTGTACCCGAAAAAAGATGAAATTAGTTATCATGAGGGTTATTGTATTTCCCTCCTGCCTTATTTGTTTTTTTTTTGTAATTAAATTTGCTTCTATTTTTTTTAGAGATGTGTCGTAGTGCTATAAGAGTATAAGAGTGGTTTCATGTATGTGATCTGAATTGGGATAATTGTTTAAAGTTTCTTGATTGTTTTAGTCCTTTATAAATGATGGCAACATTTCTAATAAATAAGGGTAAAAGAGTTTATTTGATAATAATACGCATTAGCGCTAGACGTGTGTACGTGTTTTCGCCTCTTTACGTGTGTTTAGTTAGTATTGCCAATACGTGCAATGACCCTATGATTACTCAAGTAGTTCTTAACTCGAAGTTTCGATAAATGAGGTTACAGACAATGTTGTCTCCGGACCATGCTCAACAATATGTCCGAATCACCAATTAAAACGTGTTGAAAAGTATTATGCAAATAAATTTATAAATACAGGTTTATTTTTTTTTTTTGTAAACGTGGCAAATACAAGAGTCCTTATTTTGAATATTTAACAGAGATATGGATGTTTTAAAGGTGCCATTTTAAAATTTAACACAATTTACAGTTATCAACCTTTAGAACTAAATGTCTCTTCAGCTTTGTGGCACTCAGTAAAAGATTATGTAAAAAAAAATGTTTTCTTATTCTACTAATTATATTATATTAACCCTCGCGACACGTATTTCTACCCCCTATCTTTAGTCGTTATCATTGCTGGACCTCGTGGTCAAGGATCCCCTCGCCATTCCAATGGGAATTCTGTTGGACAGCGGGGCTGTACCGAGAAGTTTTGTCTCCATCTTCTTTTCTCTTTAAGTCATTGAGCCGTTACACACCAGCAAACTCACCGGGCACACCCGCGCCGTACTAGATCTGACATCACACCGAAGTAAGACGATCAGAGCACACCAGTATGCTTTTTACTTTTTTTTTAAAGAACAAATATGACCGAAGTCAAAGATATCCTTATACTCCCGAATACTGGGCAGTAAAAATGTTTCTGTCGTTCGAGGGGAGCAGCACAGCACGTGGCTCGAACCGGCTACCTTACGCACGGAAGTCCAGTGCGTTACGGCGTGGCCACATATCTAGGCTTTCTTTAAACGAAATTATTCCGCTTTATTTCGAGATCAATGCATTTGCACTGTTGTAAAAAAGTAACTTTCATTAAATATTTTCATTAGGGTAATAAATCACAGACATTTCCGATAAGTAAAACATGACAAAAGTTGGACCTAACCATTAGTATTGTAACAAACCGGGGTATTTCCGTCTAAAGAAAGATTCGAAATAGTGGGTAGAAACACGTGTCATGCAGATTGATGTCATTAGTGGAATAACAAAGGTGTACTCGTGTAATAATTATTAAACAACTTATTCATTGCCTAGAACGTTAATTAATGCTATTGACATTTTATATCATGCATTACATAACAAATAATATGAGATATCTCAACCATGATTTACGATTATTGTGCAATAAATATTGGTTTGATTTATCAAAGTGTAATAGAAACTAAAACATTACAACTTTTAATTATCGTCCAAGGATTTTCACTTACACTGCTATAAATACCTCTCGATTCACTATCAACGCCGGAAATATTCACTAATAAAATATGTTTCCTACGTAAGCATGTAGCCTTTCTCAATAAATGTTATCGACATAATCATATCAGCATCCCCATCATCAAAATCACTATCATCATTATCACCATCATGATTTGTTATTGCAGCAGTCGTATGTGTATTGTTTTTGCGTTATCTTAAGTGGATTGATAACCTTTTTTTTTGGTTAATGTTTGTTTTGTCGAGTAGTGTTTAGATTGAATCGATATTTGTCTGCCTCAGAGGTTTAGAGATATGGGTGATGAGTGCAACTTTAAATTGCACTTAAAGGCAGCCTTTTTTTAAAGATCTTATGAAAAAGTGTTATTGTATATGAAAACTACAATCATACATTACACTCCACCTAAAGCCGAATATATTACTATCTTATATCGCAAAATATATAAGGGTTTCCTTATAAATCATTTTTCGGGGGTAAGTTTTCTACGGTTTTCTAACCAAATATGTTTTTTTAAATAATAGGGAGAAATAAATATCTAATGGCCCCAGTCTACAATTTTATATTCTGACACCCAACTAAGATGCCCATAATAAAGTGTTTGTATTCCGAGATCTGTTGTTCTCTAAACGGCGCTATATAAGTTGTCATTTATGATTATTTATCAGCAAGCCTAGATAATGATAAGTTAACAGGTTGAAATTGAAGTAGTAGGATAACGTGTCCAAGGACATAGGGAACTAGTAACGAACAGTCCAGAACAGCGAACGGTGTATGCAAGATCCAGACTAGTTTTGGAGTGGCGAAAATAAATTTAGACATGATTTTTAATTATAACATAATAATCAACAAGAATGAATTCAATGCAACTAAAATAAAATAAAATTTGATATTAATACAACAGATGGTGAATAAAATAGTCTAATTAAGCGCCTTGAATCTATAGAGTCCAATTTTGAATTTGGTGATTTGAATTGAATACCATTTTCGAACCATTTAACCTATAAATGGTTTTATTTGATATTTGTCATGTACAGTGCCCGGCGGTAAGGAATACACATCGGGCTTAAGAAAGAAACTGTCGGCCATAATCGGCTAACTACGGCTTTGTAGAGCGTCGTCTCTGTCATTCATACACGTGTTCCGTCGCGATTTGTCAATCGTTGTCAAGCGTTCTAGGGACAGAGACGACGCTTTACAAAGCCGAAGTTAGCCGATTTTGGCCGACAGTCTCTTTATTAAGCCCGATGTGTATTACTAACCGCCGGGTACATCAATTCATCATGCATCGTTTTAAAATATTATATAACACGCATAAAAATCTTGCAAACTGTGTACAAAAATTCGTGATCTCTTATAAATACGATTCGCAAATATCTTGTTACAAATATCATTTTAGTCATAATCATGTGCAAAATGACACCTTAATTCACACCCTAATTACTAAATTCGGTTCTTGATGCAAAAACACCAGCGCGTGGTCATAGTGTTCGTTCGAAAAAAGTAAATGCCGTATCATTTCCCGATATGGTTACATCAATGGGATGACTAACGCCTCTAATATTTTTCCTTTAAGGCTTTGTAAAATACTGAGTCTACGCAAACAATTTGTAGTCGATCGACGAACTCAAGAGAACAACATCCATCGAGTTATTGATAAAATCGAGCAGCAATTGCCAAACATGTAATTCAAATTTCGCCAAAAAGTTGTCATCTACAGAAACAATCCAAGGGGACTTTTGGCAGATTTCGAATATAATTCTTATGTCTCTACCTTACATTGATATGGATACACTTCCAAGTTTATAAAAAATATGAGTTATTTTTTTCCAAAACTTTAGTTCAAAATGAGACACTTTTTGTAACATATCTTACGACTAATATTAATTCACCTTGGTGACCATCTCAAAGGTATCCTCTGAAAATCTGATTGGTTAACTGATTTGCAGTATAAGATAATTCCTTATACTGTTACTCAACTAAATAATTGAATGTAGCACTGTTTTCGCTGCTATATACGAGTATAACATGATTTTTTATAATAATATTTATTCACTCAATTTCGTATGTTTGCAAGTTTTTTTATCTCATAGTGCGTAAATCACTTCTAACTTAAGTTATATTAATAATGCATTCCATGCAGAAAAATTGCTAGATACGCATTTATTGTTGATCTCTACGAAGTTAATACTAAAATTGTAGTTTACTTAAATTAAATATTACAAATTAAATATTAAAAAGGGAATGCTATAATCCTTAGCCTCTCTTGGTCAAAACAGTGAACAACTACTTATTCTTGAAAATCTTTATTTTCAAATCTAACTGAAATCAATTGGAAACAACCGTAGTCAGTAACGATGAAGTGTAATGTATGAATGCGACATGCTCGCGCCGGCGGAGCAAGGTGCGTGCGCACAGCTAGATACATTGATACCAAGCCACAGACCACAAGCACTCCAATACTGAGCTCAGACTGATTAGTTACCATTCGTGATTTATGCTCTGATAAATAAAATTGTCAATTATTTAAAAGAACCCGGAGAATTTCTTGCATCACATCTTAGAGAAGAAATATTTTTTTACTGGAAAATAAATAAATTGCATATTAAATTCAAATAAATTTTTTTATTATTGTAAATACCCAATAAATTAGAATATAAATAAAAAATTTGGTTTACATGAAAATAAAACGCTATTGACTACATACAACTTAGTTTATTACAACAATAATTTATATATCATTATTTTCAAAATGTAATATAAAAGCGATAAATTACACTGGTTTACATCAGATTTACTGTAAGCAATCAATAAATAACCAACAATTACGTAAATACTTGAACTAGGATGAAATATTAAGTTTATTACTAGATATCAAACAACTCTTCTTATAATCGTAAATGTATAAGAGTTCATAAAATGTCACTAGCTAAGAATCACCTTAATGCGCTGCGTTATATGACCTTTTGGTAAAAAAAAAAGACCAATTGGCTAAAGGCAAAATCTTCCAGCAAACCACAAGGTATTTTAAAGATCTCACGTGATAAGTCAAAACTCTCAGGAGAACAACAAATAAAATTCTAGACTATGGAAGTCTTTAGCGTTCTTTCATCTTCAAAGTTCGTATTTAATTCCAGATATTCATGTTTTTTTTCGTACAAATACCTGCTTTCGTCTTTTTGGTTGATTGTTAGAAACTGCTATACGCCAAAAGATTCGCCAGGTTGTACCACATAATAAAATACAAAAATATTACAATTATTAATTTCAAATGTACTCTTAATGAGGTATAGTCAAAAAACTTAAACTAAAATGCTTAAAATGGATAACGAGTTTGCTGACTACCAAATCACTAATATTTACTTACTCAACTTTAGCCAACATTACGACCAAAGCATTCCTTTTTTGATGATATACTAACATAGTGTTGTATTTTATTACGTTTTTTAATTGTATACAATACAGCCTGACGGTTTCATTGCCAAGTGGAAATTCAACTTCTTCCAATCAATCAGAAATATGTTACATTCATACATACACACCATCACGCCCTGTTGAGGAAGACAGAGATGACAGAGCGCTAGACTTTTCTATCTCGAAACACAACCTTCGTCTCTTCTACATACATACCACCTCACACAACTACGATATTTCTGTATTTTTATGTCACCTTCTTTAAAAAATTATTCACTTGAAGCAACCATCCTTTCCTTAGTCTTTCTTTACTAAACCTTCCACTCACATTTGCACTATGTATTTATTTTACTATTCTTTCTTCATGTATCCGTTGTTAACACCTTAACCATCCTAGAATACTTTTTTTTAACTTATTCAACACATCAGCCTTAAGTTCACATTCATCCCTTACCACTTTATTCCGTATTCTGTCATACATGTATTGTTACCCCAAGTTTTATTCTTAGTGCACGCATTTCTACATAATTTATTCGACTCATTTATTATTTTTCTACATCCACGTTTCATTCCTACACTGAAACACTGTTAAACTAACTTTAAGTCAAAACCAGACCGAAACCCTTTTATTTGAAAAAAGTACACAGCCTCCAGATTCGGAGATATACACCTTACCAACAAGGCCACGGAGGTCGTCATTTATATATAATAGATATTATTGTAATTACAGAATGCAATATATTATTTTCTAGTTTTGTTAATAGTCTTAGATCTTTTATATTAAAAAATACAGGTGTACATAGAAAATATGCCTCTTAGCTCGAAATACTTTTATGTCTTAGATTCACCGTTTACGATTAATTTAATAAATTATACATCTAATTATAGTTATACATTGCAGGTCTAAGGAATATTGAAATGAGACCATTAACAGCTAGCATGATTCCACGTAGAGTTGACATTTTTGCAGATTGCATTAATCCCATTAGGGCAGAAAACATCTGAAATTAAAAAAATGTAATGTCGTATATAAATGGTAGTGTTATAAAAGTAAAAAATAATGTTAAACAATATTTCAGACAGAATAAAACGTATTAATAAATAAAAGTATACATATACAGAACACGAGTTAAAAATTTTCATTATTTTTCCACTATGAATTCACTACCGATTTTAAAGAATGTCTTCTCCTTACTGGTATTGTTTGTTACTTTTGTTATTAATAGTATAACCAAGTGAACTTTATGCCATATGGCAATCTCTTCCAACCAACAAAAAAGGTTTTGAGCAAGTTTTCAATAAAAAATCAGAATGGAATCCTTTTTTAAAAAAGTCTAGTTACCAATGGAAATCAAACCGGCAAACCACAGGTTGAAATATTTTACTAACCAGACTACGGAGATCGCCAGGTGATGAAAAATATATTTTAAATATTTCATTTAGTTCCTTATCACCTGATAAAGAAGACAGAGGTCTTTGAAACCGGTAATTAACTTAAATATTATATATCAATGGTGAATACAGAGAAAAATAGTGTTTAATTTATTTGATTAAAAAATCATGTTTTTAGATAATATATAAATGTATATAGTCCAAACATACCCATTTTTATCCATTACTTTGACAAATCGATACATTTTAGTGACCAAATAAAAAGTTTTACAAGATTAGGTAGGTCAAAATATTATACATATATATGTCGGCAATTTAAAAAATCAACAAAAAACACATCAAACACGACAACACAAAGTAGACTAAATATTTTTTTTACGTTCAAGATTAACAATAACGTATCAATCAACAATTCCCGGGACTAACCAACAGATGGCGCCTCTAATAACAAATCATTCACACCGTTCTCAGTTAGTATCAACCTTTAGAAGTTACGTGTCAAACTTTCATGACATTCCGACATTGTGTCATTGAGTTACAGTGGTTTTAGTGACGCTACTTTTGCTATTTTCAAAACAATGGAAAAACCCGAATTTCGTGTGTTGATAAAACATTGCTTTTTAATGGGAAAAAATACCGTTCAAACTCAGCAATTGCTTGAAAAGTGTTATCCGGGCTCTGCTCCGTCGAAAACAACCATTTGTCGGTGGTATGCTGATTTCAAACGTGGTCGTACAGACACAAATGATGCTGAACGCTCTGGTCGTCTAAATGAGACTGTTACACCAGAAAACATTAAAAAACCCCTCAAAATCGTGATGGAAAATCGCAAAGTAAAGTTGCGTGAGATAGCTAACATCCTGAAAATATCATTTAATAGTGTTTACACTATTTTGCATGAACATTTGGTCATGAAAAAGCTTTTTCGAAATGGGTGCCGCGTTTGCTCACAATAGAACAGAAACAACAACGCATCGACGATTCAGAGCGCTGTTTGGCACTGTTTCCGCGAAATAAACAGGAGCTTTTGCGCCGGTATGTAACAATGGATGAAACTTGGAACCACCACTATACTCCGGAAAAAAATCGGCAGTCAGCTGAGTGGAGAGCAGCCGGTGGAAGTCGTCCGAAGCGACCATAAACTCGACAGACAGTCGGAATGGTTATGGCCTCCGTATTTTGGGATGCGCATGGTATAATAATCATCGATCACTTTAAAAAGGAAAAAATCATCAATAGCGAATGTTACATAGCGTTATTGGAGCGTTCGAAGGCAGAAATTGCAAAAAAACGACCCCATATGAAGAAGAAAAAAATTCTCTTTCATCAGGACCATGCACCGTGTCACAAGTCGATGGTAACGATGGCCAAATTGCAAGAATTGAACTTCGAATTGCTTCCGCACCCACTGTATTCTCTAGATTTGGCGCCCATTTGTTCGCAGATCTCAAAAATATGCTCCAGGGAAAGAGATTTGGCTCCAATAAAAAAGTGATTGCCGAAACTAACGCCTATTTTGAAACCAAAGATAAATCGTTCTACACGGCTGGCATAGAAAAGTTAGGAAAGCGTTGGAATGAATGTATCGCTCTTGAAGGAAACTTTGTTGATGAATAAAGAAAAATTTTGGCAAACAAATGTTGTTTTAGTAGTTAGTCCCGAGACTTATTGATCGATGTGTTATATTATATAATAAAATCAATATTATGTTTCCGTTTTGCCTTGGTATATTGTTAAAGAAAATAAATTATTTAAATTCATTTATCTATTGACATTATTGTAGAGTGATCGATGGAATAAAAAAGCAATTAAGTAACCGAATTCGTTTGAATGAATTTCAATATTTTCAAGGATAACTATGGATAAATAAGGAGCCCAAATTTTGATTTAAAACTCACGCTTTTTTTAAAGTATTTATAGCCCAACTCTTTAACATTTAACTAATTGTAAAATAAATCAACTTAAATTTTTTGTTGACTCGCTTAATTAAAAACATTGAATTGGTTTCACAGGATATTTTTTCAAATTATTTCAATATTTTACACTTGGAATTTTTTTTCATATAATTTATAACAATTTATACATAATAACAGGCTTAAGTTAGTTTTTGAAAGGTTTATAAATATATTAATAAAAAATCCCATTTTAAAGTTCAAGATGTAAGCTCTTTTTAAATTAATGTTTTTATCCAATGTGCATGGTTGTGTGTTAGTAGATTTAATAAAAACATATAAAATTCTAAGTACAGTAAAACATTAGTTAAACAAAAAGCGTAATTAAAACATACAAGAAATAATCATATTATTTTAAATTTTATTTCAACTGTAAATAAAAGCCCGTTGATAAAGTCAATAAAAACATAAATGAAATAAATGTTTAAAAGTGTAACTCTCTTAATTATAACGATACACAACAAATATTATGTAAATATATATTTTATAGAGGTTTTTTGTACTATCCACAATACATTTTCAATTTTGTACTATCCACAATGAAACAACAAACAGTAAATTATACATACATAATTATGTATATCTACCATTTTGTGGATATAGAAAACATACATTATTTCCAAATGTGTCACAATCTTAACATTTACATCAAAATCATGTCCAAACGATTCCTGATCACACGCTTTACATTCGCATCAGTCATTTACTCAGATGCTTTGTGGAGACATCCACAAAGTCCTAACTCCATGCTCTCCCTCTGTCAAAGTGCAACCTTGATACACATTTTTTTATTGGATAGTGTTGTATTGTAAAAATCCACCTTTCTGCAGGATGGAGCTGGAAATTCATGGCGTAAGGAACTGGATATTCATCCTCCCAAATAAGATTTGAACGCGTGGGATGATAATATATATTTAAAAGTAATTGATCAAACTTATGTTATTTGAGAAAATTTGGTTTATTATGAAAAATTTCTTAGTAATTATTTGTTTTCATTACATCAACCACTCGAAATTGAACGTTCCGTACTTATTTTTTTTTATAAAGTAATTTTTATTAAATATACAAAAAAGGTATTCATCACAGTAAAATAATTTTGGCATTTTTAATTCTAACATAAAATCGTAAAACATAAAATCGTACAATAATTTCAAAAATTGTTTAGCAACGGCAAAAAGAATACGTTATACTATCGTTGATACTCAGATTTTTTTAAATCCTGTAAGGCTTTTATTTAAGACTTGTCTGACACCCTTCTTATTAGTTGGAAGAAATTGATACGTCACTAACCCGATTGTACTGTGCATAATGAAATTTTATTTTATATAACCAGATTGTATTTTATCATACATTGTTATTGCGAAAGGATTTTGAGTACTTGGGCTTTCAAGATGAATGAAGTGTGGAAAAGATTTGTGTGGGCTCTTGAGTGTGGGTTTCTTCTTGTTGTTTTTTTATAAATTTTGTTGTTTTTGTGTTTCTGTATGTTTTTGTTTTTTATTCTTATGATTGTGTGCGGTATATTGTGGGATGATTTTTTTTTGTCTTTCTGGAGAGGTGATGTGTGAGGAGTATAATTTCGCATGATGTTTCCAGTTGTAATTGAGTGCCACTGTTTGTCAGGTTGATGAGAACGTGCAACGGCGTTTTGTTTTTGTGTAATCAAAAATCGGAAAGAAGTATCGATTTATTTTTTCATGCTAAATATCCTCAGTGAGATACAGGCAAAAGCCTAGTTTACTGGGGATACGACAAATAAAGGCAACAAACCCAGATCCATTAAAATTGTATGTCCAAATTAAATTACCTGTTGTTTTTTCACAAATTATGCATATTTCTTGTCATGTGTAATAATAAATAAATAACGAGAATGTAATAAAATACAATAAAACAATTACATCGCAGACATAGCGTAAGTTAATATACAAAATAATATACGAAACATTATTGTATTGTATATTTAACTATATTGTACTTGGTAACAGTCAGAAGAAATAAAATAATGGTACGTTATTTAAAATCTGACTTTTTTGGTTTACAAAGAACCTTATTAAATTATATTTGTTGTATTGAATTACACTTAAGTGTAATATAATAAAATATATTGTAATTTGTTTAATCAAACACTGTTTATTCTACTTTATGTAACGGTATAACCCTACCGGTTTCAAGGCTTTTACCTCATCAGGCTTTCACCTCATCATCAGGGGAGCATCAGGGGGTCTAGTTTGTGCTCCCTGTAAATTGGACGCATCGAGGTGAACATGTGGCAAACACATATCCCAAGAATCACTCCGCTGCTCGACTAGGTTGTCCCATGCCTCCCTCAACCTCCAGTCCCCAACCCGAATGTTTACCGTTAGAAGCGTGTATCTCGGTAACAGTTTGAACATAATTCAGTATTGTTTGTACTCCCCTGATGATAGGTGAAAGCCTTGAAACCGGTAGGGTTATACCGTTACAATGTGTTTAAACCTCCACAATGTTAATGCCTTAACTATAAATAAATTAATATAATAAAATATATTAAGATATAAATGTTTTGCAATTAACTTTAATATTATCACGATGCTGTGCAATATCTCACATCTTAAACGATCCTCAAGAAAACTAAAATTAAACTTTGAAAATAAAAAAGTTTTGTACCATAAAAAAAGTATCCAACCTAATAGCTTAACAAATTACTTCATAACCTATTTGTGTTAATAACGAGAACTTAAATGCCTTTAGATGTTCTGAGGTCGCAACATCTCACAAATGTTTTGAAATAGTTACTCAGACTTTTTTAAGTGATTAATTCTCAATAAGGCCGATCAATATCGTTTTAAATTCAAGTTTCATCTTCGTGATTTTCATATACAAAATCATTGCTGTTTGATTAACATTTGTAACTATTTTAAAAGGATAAATAAAAATTCCATTTTATTTAATTCGTATAATTAAATGTCGTAATGTTAAATCTAAAGAATTTTAGTAACTTAACACGTATGCTGTTAATGAAGGTATTTTTTAAATGTTAAAAATCTCCTGACTTATTATACTCGTATATTCCTACTATTGGTTTAAAGGTGACTCGAAATATGTAAGGTATCGATTTAATACAATATTCCAACAATCACGTATTATGATTATTGTATTTCTGTGTTACGCTTTTATTGTATATGACATGGCAGATCTGTTGACAATTTCTTAAGTGCTTAAATGAAAGCCAAACTGAACTTTTTTAAAAATCTGAATTCCATGTGTAATCTAACTAGCAACCTCCGAGTTGTAAGACTGTCGTTTTACCAACTTGGTGAAGGAGATTGTCAAATCATTTATTATTATGTATGATTTATGAATTTATTATTTGTAACATTTTGGACTTGAAATCTATTGTTTGCAGTTTCCTTCCAACAAATGTAACATATCAACAGTTAAAAAAATCATTTGAAAATTAATGTGTTATAAAAAAACTCATATTCTTTAAATTTGCCTAAATTTAATTTTCTCAAGTAAAGTGATTTAGAAAACTGTCGCTCAACATTTATTTACAAATTCTCAGATTTTTATAAAACTACCTTATCATACAACACAGGCAAGTTTAAATTGTGTAAAAATATCAATTTGGTTGAGTTACTTAAAATATGTAATTAAATAGTTTTAAGTAAAATATACGTTATTTGAAGTAATAAGAAAGTTATGATATTTCTTTATTATTATAAATAATAATATTAATAAAACATCATTATAAATTAATTAATTGTATAACGTTTAACTATCTCATATTTATATTTATAAAGAAAAACAAAGGTCAAGTTAAAAAAGTACTTTAATTAAAAAGCAAAGGAAATAAATCAGCACTTCTTTCTGGGTTTGTGTGCAAGAACTTGTCCAGGTGTGTTTTAAACTTGTTCAATGTCACGGCACTCCCTACGAAATTGGGCAGTTTGTTCAAAGAGTGTACAACTATTTGAATTATTGTGGTTCTGAGTTTTCGAAAGTATTAATTGATGTCATCTCAAATGTGTGTTTTGGCTTAAATAATATTGTTGTCAGAGTTCTAAGGAATCATAATGACTGCTCAAGATTTCAACATTAAATAGTGTAATTTCTAAAGAGGAAAGAAAAAATACCTGACCACAGGATAGAGCTCATAGAAAAAATGGCCCCTGGACGAAACTACCTCGGCTGACTTGAAAGGCTCTGAATAGACAATGAGTAGGGGTGGCTAGATGCAAGGTAAATACATAGATAAGGCTTCTTGAACGAAAGTACCCATAAATGTAATTTCGGCTATATACAGAAATCAAAACATATGCTGGTTTGTACGGGTATGTGAACTACCTGCTCTGGGTAAAACCACATTTATGCTAATATTATGATATAATGTATTATTTCCTATTGGAAATACGTAGTATGGTTACCAATTATCGGTCTGGATATGGAAATGAATAAAAATCTTATAACAAAAGAAACCTTCACGATTTCGTATATTCTGTAAAGTAAGCAACTTCAATCACTTACTTGATTCAACCATGTTTTCCTTGATATTTTTCTACCACGTATTTCACTCACATTTGCACTTTATATTTGTTTTGTTAGTCTTTCTTCATTCATTTGTTCTACATGCTCAAACTATCTCAGGCATTGTTAATCTAACTTAATATACCAGCTTTAAGTTCACACAAATATTTTATAATAATACAAATCCAATTGACATATCGATAAATATGTTATGTTCTCGAACTAGAAATAAATAATTATTAGTTTTCCTTTGTTTCAATAAATGTATCTAAAATACGGTTACTTAGAATTTTATCGCGACTAAATAAATGTAGTTCCAGTGTTAGCATTAGTTTACCACATTTACTGGGAGGACGATGATGATGAGCTGAGTCCAGCAGACATGCCTCCGAATATGGCCGACAGGAAGGACATGAGGAAGGTTCCTGAATCTTTTTGTGGTTCACCCTCTTCTTCACTGTTTTCATTTTCAGCCTTAAATGAGAATATGAAATGTTATTTATCATCCATCAAAAACTGTTTTTTTATTTTCCTGCAACCATCTCCAAAAAATCTTAGAAATCAGCAAATTAACACAAAAAATAAATATAACACCAAAATACCAAATAGCTAAATCCATTATTTTATATTTCAATGTTTTTTTAACTTAACCATTCTGAATACATAAAAAACTTTATTTTTGTAAAGGAATAATTTGAAATTTTTATGTAAGAAGAATTCAACTCCAAAGTCTTATTTTTTCATAGTTTATTTTACACCACGATAGAAAAATGTTTATCATTGAGTTCAGTTTTAAAATTGAGTTTTTATTCCGTTTATGAGTTGGTATAAATCAAACATGGCTTACTTCTTCGAATTTCAAGTTGTAATGTTCAATATTTTTTCAATAGCAGCTATTGAAATTAATTATATGAAAAAGGGTTATTTCACGTGTGTGCATATTATATGCAAAAAAAAGACTTGTATAAACTGCCAGAGCAATTGAATTTTTCAGTTTAATGCTGAAGTAGTTAGCCAAATTTGATTAGTACCGACTAATATACGTCAAATTATTTACGAATATATCTCATTACTGTTTAAGCTAACCAAAACTCACAATAGAGATTGAAAATTAAAGAAAAGATATCATGAATATTGCGTCAATAATAAATGTTTGATATTTCTTATAAATAATAAATTCGTTTATTGTAAAATACAATAGAACCACCCTTAAAGCCTTGAAGATTTCATTCTTGCAATTTACCTGTCATGCTTGTATCAAAATATGTATTGACTTTGCATACATAGTAAAAAAGACCACCATAATCATGCAAATTTAACTATTCGAGATGCATTCCCAAATATATCATAGTAACCGTGAAAAAGCGGAACATTAAATTAAATCCATTGATATTTACAAACTGACATTCTAATACATATTTACGAAATTACTAAAGGACTTTGAAACAAGGAAAAATGGAATATTCAAATTTTGCTCGTGCACTTTTTGATTGCAGTATAGCGTTCTTACTCGTGCACTTTTACTGTTGCACTTTTTGATTGCAGTAACATATGTATCAATTATCATTTAGTTTTACTTTTTATCTCAACAAGTTTTTCCTTATAAAAACGTAAGTTTTTACTTATAAGATCCATCAATCAAACATATTTTAATGTTGTTTGACAGGTTATAAATTAAGTCTATCCCACATAAGAGTTACCTGAATACAAACCAGTGATTTAAATTTATATTCACAATTTTCAATGCTATTTTTACTAAAACAAATTTATTATAAAATAAAAATTGAAGATAAATCAAATTATATTCATGGATTTCTAGAACATAGACCATTATTAAAACCTGTTTTTCTTTATTTAAAATTCATGTATTTTTTTTAATATAAAGTCGAATTTAAGATAATATATATATATATATATATATATATATATATATATATATATATATATATATATATATATATATATATATATATATATATATATATATATATATATATATATATATATATATATATATATATATATATATATATATATATATATATATATTTTCATACACAACAGTCCGAAAAGCTTTAAGTAATGTTATGCATCCACAACCGCAACGCATTTAAAAAAAATATATAATAAAAGTATGTGAATTATAAATGACATGTATTTATATAATATTAAAAGAATTCATCAATTTACAAGCTCAGATCTGAGTTCGGATTACAAACTGTTACATATAAGCATCTTCTTATGGAAGCGTAGACGCTGAAACAATAATATTAATAAATATCAATGTATCTGAGATTTAGTTACTTATTTAAACAGTCAACGGTAAACTATCTAAACAGTTAACAACCACAAACAATATAAAAATATCACAATATAAAAATAATGTATGCACGTTGTCTAAATTGCTCGTGCTAAAATATCTTAAAAATTGAATATAAACTAAAACACTTAACTAATAAACAGTTTTCTTACACTGTATTATGCGCATTTTAATAAACATTATAGTGATAAATTATTTAAACCAAATCAATATAGGAATCCATACAGCAATTAAACAAAATAATAAAGTTACAAAGAATCAATCAAATTTATATTTTTCTCCCCTTCTTATTCTTTGTCCATAAAACCATAGACATAATTTGTAAAGTAACTTTTTACTATATTCCTCATAAGACCATAGACAAAATTTTGTATGAATTATAATGCTAGTAACGTGAAATTTACTTTAAAAAATCACAGAGTATGTTATATGGTGTTGAATATACTAAAAAACACAGAGAAAGAAAACAAAGTTAAGTGTTTTATTTTTATATTCCATTAATTAGGGATTTTCATAAAGGTACTTCAGAATTATTTAACTAAATATCTAATTTAAAACACTAAATCAGGTTTTTACCACGTATATTTTTTTTGAATTACCTGTTAATATAAATATATTGAATTTAATATGTGATCATATTTGATTGTAAAAGCTATAATATTAATAATGAAAAAACATAGTAATATTTGTAAAGGCTTTCAAGTTAGAGATAAACTAAAAGTGTGCACTTTTAATCTTTGACTATCTGAACAATTGTAAAAAATATAACTATAATGATTAAAAAACATACTAGTAAATTATTGAAAAAAACACTTGAAAATATCCGTTAATAGGTTTCCAAGTGGTAATGGTTTCAATAAAAATAAATTTAATAAAGACTTTTACTTATTAAACCAAATATTTGCTTTTATTGTAATAACATGTATATTTTACATTACCGCACTAACGCCAGCAGATAAGGATGCCAAGAAATTCCCCAGGAAGTCTCCATTGTTAGCCTGGAAAAATGTTCAATTTTATATGCATATGCACTCTGTTTATTTCAATCATTATTTGAAAGATAATTAACCAAATTAATAAATAGTCTTAAGCTGCATTCACATCAGTCATAACAATCAGTCAATCAATTCCTCGTATATTTTTCATAAGGAATACCAAGTCCAAGTCGGTCCTTAGCTTAGCTTTCGTCGAACCAGCACTGAGACGATAAGTGGCTATTGTTTTGGTTTATTTTTCGGACGTTCGAGGATTAGCTTTGAAGGAATTATCGAAGAGAAAAAATTATGTCGACTCAATAATATTTTATAGTACTCATTAAATTTAACCAAGGAATATCAAGATCTACTAAAATAAGGGTTCACTGCAACATATTAGTGTCAATATGAATGTATGGGTGTGAAAAAAATAATGAAAGAAACAGTAAATACGTGCACCGAGAAAAACATGTGTGACAGAAAAGGAACTGTGTTTATTAAGAAAGAATGTCAGCTGATATATGTTGTGTTAATTGGGGTAAAAAAGAGTACGTTGAGGGAGATTTGACATATTAAACAGGTGGCATGATGATAGATTGACTAAACGAATATACAATGCAAGCGTGAGTGGGATGCGTGATAGAAAACGACTGAGAAAATAGGGAAAGACCTGGTAAATCTTGAAGGAATGAAATGTAAAAAAGTAAGTGAAACAGAGAGAACTGAATGAGATAATGTATACAAGTAAAGGAAATACGTCGTGATATGAACGTTTTGGCGCTCTGACGTCTCTCCGCCTACCTAAACAGGAAAATGGTTAGAGGGTATATATGATATGTGTATGTACTCGTACATACATACCAGTGAACTTAAACCAAAATGGAAAAATATATCCATTTGTTTTTCATCGTACGATTACTCGTATCTTCACTCGAGTACTCACTCATATCTTCACTCAAGTACTCACTCGTATCTTCACTCGAGTACTCACTCGTATCTTCAATTAGACTGATGTCGACTTTTTGTCACTGCGCAAATATTACGTGACACCACATTTTTACCAATTATTTTGATGTGATATTGATATAGAAGTATATAAAACTTTGAATTGCTAATTAAGAAAATACTTTTAAAAAGGAACATTGAGCTGAAATAGTTGATAAGACGCCCGTCTTCCAGCCCGAGGATTAGGGGGTCGACTCCCGTTAAAAGCTGACTATTTTTTTTAATATTTCTAGTCTGATTTTCACTTAATGATTGTTTTATACATTTCTAGTTGTTTGAAAACATTGGAACTTATAAATAAACCCATCAAGTTGTATTATATACAACGAAAGTGTAATATGTACAAGATATTGTAAAAAGCTTCAAAAATACCGCTCCGCCTCCGGTGAAACCATCCAGTGATGTCACGTAGTATGCTGCTATCTGACTTCCGATATTTCTAGTCCCATCTCCCTGAAAAAAATCAATTTACGAGTACATTAGTTTAATTTTGGTTAAGTATTAAGAAATTCTGCGACTTTTTTCTTCTTCCTAAATGTTGTTATTCTTCTTAAAAAAAATTGTTAATTATTTCACGTATTACATGAAATAATAAAAATTTGATATAAAACACACGTTTAATAAAGGATTTAATTAAATTATAATTATAACTCATATTAATTTAAAAACTAATTAAACTGAATTATTTCAATAAAGCATATTTTATCGAATGAAAAATATTGTTATAGATTTAAATTGTGTTATTTTAAATTAACATTTCCTGATTGGAATGATTAAACACTTTAAATGAGTCGAAATATTAATTGGCGTAAATTGAAAATGAAAAATATAAATTAGGTAAGAATAATTAAGCTCACCGCTGAAATTCCTGCAAACAGTGCGACAGCAGATCCAATAAGAACATTCAAGTCAAAACCTTCTCCCTGAAAAAAAAAACATGTTTCATTATCAAATTAATGAAATTATGTAATTCCTATTCCAAAGCTTGTTTGGTTCAAATAGCTATTATTTAAACTCCACACATGTTATTTTAAGGCCTGTAAATAAATAATAAGTTGGTTCTCTACATCGTGAGCATGTTTTAAATAACAACTCAAAAAGCACTATATTTTCCATCAATGACGCAGCGTATTTCCTGGTACCTTTTTATAGACAAGACGCTGATAAATTATTTATTTATTATGTTTGAAACTTCAAATGATTCCTATATTCTTTTAACTTGTAATTATTTCTTTTTTCGTTTTGCTTTCATACTCGTTTAAATATTTTACCCAAGACTGAAAACACAACAATTGATACAAATAAATTACAAAACATTTTTTCTGGTTGATTGGAAGGTATTGCACTTTTGGTAATAACCTGCCAAATTGTATATTGTTGTGTTTAAATAAATAAGTAGTATGTTAATATACATCTTCAAATTATATACATATGCTAAAGAAACGAAAAAATACAGTTGAGAGATAAGCAATCAAAATGACTGAAAGCCCTGCCGAGAGACACCAAACGTTTTTCAGCCTCCGTTCTTGCATTAGGGTAACATAAATTATAGTTCTTGATTTTAGTTTGCTATACAGACTTGAAAAAAATCCCAATGTTTTGATTTTTAATATCTTAACACATTAGTGTTATTTAAATTTTACGAACTATATTTTTAAAAAAGTATTCTCTAAATCTGATGTATAGTGGATATCAATATTGAAATATAAACTATTTAATTAATTTTACTCACCCCACTCAAATTAGAAACAATCGTTCCAACAACTGTGAGTAAAGTTCCTAAATCCGAGCCACCTTCTCCCTGAAATTTAAATTTCCATTTTATACATCACTATATACAGTTGTTATATTTCAATTGATCAATTGTAAAAATATAAAAAATTTATCAATTTAGATATAAAAAAACGTAACATGGATCAGTTACCCAAAGTAATTAACACTGTTTATACTCCACTGTTGAAATGAATGGTAAGAAGTCGCTAATATATTTATGGCCAAAATTTTGTTCATTGAATCAATTTGTTGATGAATAAAATTTAAAAGCCAATTTTAGTAATGGCAATAAAAATACATAACACATGACAAAACAGTTATCTGAAGTCAATTTCGAAAAAAAAATTTAAGTGGTTTTGTGCACTATTTGTGCAATCCCTATTTAAACCAAAAATATAATTATGTAATAAGTTAATCAATATACTCGTAATATTAAATAACAACAATTTTAGACAATTTGTTGCGTTTCTTCTTTCTTTGAAGAACTTTCCACGTTATTATAAAATGTGAGTAAATATTAAACTCTTCAAAATTAATTCAAATTAAAAAAAATATCATAATTTAACAAAAAAATCTACTACAGTTCTAAAGAACACTATTTAAATAATAATTAATTTCCTATTATTCTTTTTATTAGAAGTTGAGATTTTATCCTTAATTTAATCTGGCGAAATTTTAGGAAACAAGAATAGGATTTTAAATAGGATTCCAGTCTGGTTAACACTTAGGGCCTATAAAAACATCTTTCTGGTTGGCTGGAAGAGATTGCCATATGGCAATAAACTCGCCAGGTTTAAAAAAAATGAGATTAATTTATTACCTCAAAAATATTTTTTTAAAACTGAAATGTCACAAATAAACCTTTTTTAAATCAAGCTACGAGACTTACTGTTTAAGTTGATGATATATTGAAGACTGGTTTATGTGTTTTAAACAAGATTATTTTTTAATGTACACGTGAAGTTTCTTTGATATGTAATTGTGTATTTTAATAAAAGTCATTTATCGGAATGAAAATTATCTCAGAGACAAAAAGTAAAAAAAAATTAAATCAATTATAGACACCAAAGTTAAGTCATAAATCGTTTTCATGTATGATTACATAAAAATCTTGGCATTTTAAAATGAAAATAATTGGTAAAATGATAAACGTGGAATAATTTAAATTTTTTATCACGATAGGTTACTGTGATTGTGTTTCTATTACAAATTATATATTCCCAATGAATGTAATCCACTCATAATGTCTCACTAACTGGGAAAACCCATTTTAATAAATTAGCTATTTAAAATAATTGAGCCATAAATTTTCAGAGTTATCTACAAAAACAAAGCAACATTCGTTACATTGGAATATATTTCAAATGTGGGAACAAGGTACAATTGGCACAGAAATGCAAAGCATCACATTTTTATGTTTTATAAATAATTCAAGAAATCGAAATTATTTTTTAGGAAAATATTTTTTGGCTCTTATTCATTTTGAACAATCACGACTACCTTCATCAACTAGTTGGTAAGACACTTGTCTTCCATCCAGAAGGATTGAGTTCAATTTCTAATAGTACACAACAACATAAAAAGAGTAATAAAAAATCCCGTCTGGTATCAAATATGAACCTGTCCACGTTAGATAGTATTCCCAACACGTAAGATGGCAACGTAATTTGCTTGCCTACTCCAGTGGTTCTTAACTCAATGACTTTATTCCTGGGACCGAAGATAATATGGTGTCCTGGTCCCGATCTTCGACATGTCTGCTTCATAAGTTCAAATATGTTTTGGGGTATAATGGGAATCAATGAATATAATTACTTATACGAGTATAAATAGGTAAAGCAAATTTTTGGCTAATTGGTTCCAACTCTAAGTGCACAGATATCAATATCGAATTTCGGTGAATACACTATGTAGGCTCAAATTACTAAAATAGGTCTTCAATATTTATGACGTTTTAATTGTTTTGTATATTACTACATACTTCAAAATTGCATTTATAAGTCCTTTCTTACTTTTTTATTTAATAAAGTAGCTTAATACAAATAAATAGCTGTTACTTAACATCAAAGCACAAAAATTAAGATTTCCTACGTTTTAATGAGATTTTAAAACCCTTTATTTTTTCTGGTTTTTAATCCCAAAATGTTGCCAGTAGTAAGTTTCGTAATATCGACGACTTTGTAAAACTCTTCAAAAATTGGTCAAAACGACCGCAATTATAATAAATTTATAATGAATTGATGATATCCATTAAATATACAATACTTTTTATTTTTTGTGGAAACAATCCACTTGAAAGTGGATTGTTTCAACAAAAAATGTTTAAAAATAAAGTTTTTTAAATCAATTTTTTTAAATGATTAAAACATTAAAATAAAAAAGGCATTTAATTCCCAAAATGTCAAAAATGTATATTTTTGTGAAAAATTACACATTTTCGTTTTCAAAAATAATTTTTTTCTCTCTTACCAATCTTTTGGTAAAATATTGATATTAAGAAACAAAAATTACACATTGTCATCAAAAATGTGTTCGAATTTAATCATTTATTTTTTAAATCCAATGCTTTACAATAGTTTAAAAAAAGGATACGAGGAGTGAAAATTGGCATATTTAGTCAAAAACTACAAAATTTTTGGTATTAATCAAATTAAATATACTCATATCAAGGGTAAAGCTATTTGGACAATTAAAAAAATTACCCCACTAAGTCCTGACAAGATTCCCAGGATTCCACCTCCCGCCCCATCGCCTCCTCCAGGTGGTTCGTCCTCTTCGGAAGAAGATTCATCAGACCCCTGCGCTTCTTCACTCTGCTCAGCTTCTTCTTCGCTGGCTTGAGCTTCTTCTTCTTCTTCTTCAGAAGTAATTTCCTGTGCAGCATTTTTTCCACCGTCGCTATCTTTCTCAGCAGAATCTCCATCCAACGAGAACTGTACTTTCACAGCTGGTCTTTTTCTTGCTTCTTCGAGAACTTTCCTTACATTATCTATTATCTAGTAACATTCAAGAAGGATTAAAAGTATTTTATTGGTATTTATTGAAAAGTTTTTTTTTAAATTATTAGGAAATACGTATTCTTTCATTGGTTTTGTAACACATTTGTTTTAATTTATTTTTTCATACAAGTTCATGCAATATTATTCACGTGGAAAAAGTTCTTTTTGTGTCTTGTAAATATTTTATGTATGAATTTATTATTTTGCTTAAATTAAAATACACATTTGATTTGGTTCAAAATGTGATCGATTGAAATGCGAAAAATCTTGTTTTAATCATAAATCTCACAAACTTATTATTTAGGTCTAACGATTAGCATTCACGCTAAACAAGCAGTCTACCAAGACTATCGGCTTGCTGAAGTGCAACAGTGTGCAATTAATAGACATGCGGATACGTCTTCCATCCACAAGATGGCTAACAATCATACTCGATCACGGGGGATTGCCTGTCGTACATTTTTATCGTATAGTTATTGTTCATATTTAATTATTTCTGAAGATTTATAAAATATATTATTACAATTTTAATTAGTAAAAGTATTTTTATTAGCTTTATAAAATCGTACTCACCGTTATAAAAATTACTTAAAAGCAGGGCACATGTACTAGTACTTGGTATAAGGATAATATTTAAATTATATTAAATAAAAATACTCTACGTTTTGATTTTTAGGTTCTCTTTTCTATATTTTGATAACACAAAACTAAATTTCGACACCAGTCATTATAATTACGTGAAAAATTTGAGATGGTTTCTTTTTATTTATAAATTAGTCTATTGGTTGCTCTCTTAGTTATACGCTGTATCCAATAGGTTATTTTCATTAATTCCTTATTTCATATATTTAATACACATAAAATTAAGTTGTTTCAATTACGTGTTAAAAATTAAACAACACATTAACAATTCATTAGAAAATAATAAAAAAACAATATATTCATTACACTTGATTTGTTAAATTTTACAACATGGAAAACCGGTCAGAGTGGTTTTGCCTAGAAAATAAAAACAAATTTGATTAATAATTTGGTTAATTCACAAAAAAGACATTTAACAAAATTGAAATCCTCTCCATTGCATTGCATTACAAATATGATGTTTTCCAATAACTATATAATATAATAACAACATTAAAAACAATATGGTATAAAACTATGAGTCTTACAATTATGCAATAACCTGAGAAATGGATTAAGGGTGAATAAATTTAGAAATTCTCGACACCTCCTTCTGTTCGTGTTCAATCGAAGGAATAAAGCTGCTCGTGATATTTGCGAAGTGTACGGTGAAGATGCTATGAATGAAAGGACAGCTCGTCGATGGTTTTTGCGTTTCAATGACAGTAATTTCGACCTGAAAGACATGGAGCGTTCCGGACGACCCGTGCACTTCGATGATGACCGCTTAGACTATATTATTTATGAAGATCTCCTTTTATTGACATATTAATTCACTTTTATTGACCGATTAAAAATATTACAAAAGTAAAACAAGTTTAGTGGAAGGATATGAAGGTAGTGGCTACGGTCAATAGATTAGGAACTTTCCCACGTCTACATGTGAGCTCTCGGAAAAGATGAATCCAGGAAACCCGCTGTTTTAGCTTAGTTGGAAAACTTTGAATAGTATCCGAGTAGGAGTGACTAAATGTAAAATGAAAGTACAGGAATAGAGTTTATTGGACAAAAGTATTATATCATTTAATGTGATTGTGGAGATATAAAAATCTCTCAACACAAAGTAACTTGTCCAAATACTAGAACTACATGTTCAAGTCAACACCTTTTTAATGTGAATTAAAGTACTTTATATGTTGCCGCCTACTGAAGCACGTGGGGTAATTAACAATAGATGATCTGGACAAGGAAATTAATTAATGATTGAGGGTACGACTACGATATTCATAATTTCCTCTCCTAAAAATCACAATAAATAGTCCAAACTCTTTGACACCAAACCAAAATATAGTACCAGCATAGGCAGACCACGAATCCAATGGTTGGATGGAATGAAAAATGGCGACGGTCTGTGGAGCCATGGTTATGTTACTGTCATAAATAACTTTGACTTGTTTGCAAATACGATTGACTCACTGATCCAGTATGGTAATTTTATATGACTTTTATCATTTAAATCACATGTAAACAAAAACGATAATTCCATACACAACTCGTTGAACTAATGAAGCGATCGTCAACACTTGTACGCTATTTGTGTATCTCCCGCTTTGAGGTGCATGGCCGCGCGCTAACTTTGCCAGTTGTAGATACGATTTTTTTGTATTTTCCTTTCCTCTCCACCATCCCTTCCTTTTCCTTTGATTGATGACATCTCACTTATGTGAAAAAGTATGTTCGGGTGGTTGTACGTCTTTGTGGGGTTTGTGGGCATATGCTCACGTATGTGTTTATTGATTTCGTGGAGATGGATAGTCATTTGAATGATTTATGCGACCATGTAACGCTTCATTTACTTTTGTCTGGTTGGTTGAGACTCTGGAATCAGTTACAAACCAATATAAGACTCGCTCCGTCCTTGGCATGCTTTAAGAAGCGACTGACAAACCTCTTAATTTCTAGTCAGTAAAATAACGTGTTTCACTCCTGATTTTTATTTTCCTTTCATCTCCACCATTCCTTCCTTTCCTTTTGATTGATGATATCTCACTTTATATGAAAAAGTATTTTCGAGTGATTGTACGTCTTTGTGGGGTTTGTGGGCATATGCTCACGTATGTGTTTATTGATTTCGTGGAGATGGATAGTCATTTGAATGATTTATGCGACCATGTAACGCTTCATTTACTTTTGTCGGGTTGGTTGAAAGAGATGGCCGCCTGGCAATAAACCCGCCAGATTGTATTTGTAATAAAAATGTTAAATAAATAAAATACGAACCGCGGTGTGGTCGGTGAGTTTGCTGGTGTGCAACGGCTCACTCACTTAAAAAATCGAGAAAAAAATAAACAAAAAAACTCCATGGCCCTGCTTCGCTTTTTAACTACATTGCCATTGGAATGGTGAGGGGATTGTCGAATGTGAGGGCCAGCAATGATGACGATATCTGCAGTATAACAAGACTGCACATATTGGACAATCAATATGAACATTGTGTGGTTTTACATCTGACTTTGACTAATAACAGGAGCAAAGTGAAGAAGTTGTATGTGTTTGATTTATTATATTTTTCTGTTATATACAATAGTTCTGTTTACACGTCATTTTTTATTTTAATTTGCTGTTTTTTTATGTAAACTTTTGTTTCAATAAGGCTATTGGCCATTAAAATAAAATAATATTCAAATAATGAACATTCATTTTCTTATTACAAAAGGAACTGTTATAAATTGATTTTTTTTAACCGTCAACAAAGCTTCTATCCCGATATTGCTAACGTGTTATATAGACTAGGTGGCTATTTCAAATTACACAATAATCAATCAGCAAATGAAGTCATAATTAATCTGGATTGCCACTCTTGCACTTTATTGCATTATCATTTCAATTTTATCCTAAACGTGGCGATTGCTTATGACGAAAATGAGCTATATTCGTTAAGTTACGAAACACGACATCGTTAATCTCCGTTTGTATTATACCTCTTATGATGCAAGTAAATCATCAATAAATAATATGTACGTTACCTCTATGGATGTAATAAGTGGCCTACAATTAAGTTGAATTTTGAACCGTGAGCTCTTGGTAGAATTCTATAATATTTATTATTCGTTATTATTTATCAATTTGGTTTTCGTGATGGTTTGAGTACACGACAAGTACTGTCTTGTCTAAATGTCTTTAGTACAGAGATACTCGAAATGTTTATATGAATCTCTATATGTACCTGGTTGACTATGAAAAGGCCTACGATAAAGTACAACATCCAAAACTTACATGTGCCCTGCAAGAAAAAGGTCGTGGCCAAAGAGGCATCCAGATAATAAGCAACTTCTATAGGAATTAGAGAGCCAAATTACGTTTGATAAAGATACCAGTAAGAAGATTTATATTACACGTGGTGTTAGACAAGGATGCATTTGTTTAAATTTTACATTTATTGTACACTGCTTACAAAAAATCCATACTCTCAATAAACAGAAACATCACCCAAATATTCAACTTAATCATTATAGATAGTTTTCAACTCAGAATATTCTCTCTCAACCATTTCACAACAGCTCAACCTTCTGTTGAATATGTTTAACAAAATCACCGACCAACAGCAAGAGTGATATTTTAATTGCATGAAAAGAAACGGTGTTAAAACTATGTTACTCCATTATTTAAATAAAATCAAAATATTGCTTTTAAAAATATATTTATTTCCACTGCTTGAATAATCATTTTAGTTTGCAGGGCCATTGTAAACAACACAAAATACACGAAATCGTTTATTTGCATAGATTCAGTTGAAAAAACAGTTATATTCTTATATGTTTGTATCCAAAATACTTTCAATAGTGCAGAAATTATATAAAAAAACATTTTTGATATATATTACAAATTGAGTAGAACATATTCATTACAAAAACTCCTATAATAAAGCTGCTACATTGATCATATAAACCCCCCACTTTTTACTCAAAACTTGTAATAATGGTTTTATAGTTGGCTAGAAAATATTACCACTTGGCAATAAATCTGTAATTTTGTACACTGTACAAAAAAGTTTTAAATGAATACACCAAAAACTGTGTTTTTTGTGGATTGTCTTTTGCATATTTGCGATCAACTAATGTTAAGCTTCGACTGGAAACAAGTCATTCATTCATAAGAATGAAATAAGATCTAAAGGAAAAACTGAGAAGTAGAAGATCTATTAAATATGAAGGTAATATTTTTGTAATTTATGAATTATAATTATGATTCAGTATTTTGTATAAAAATATGAATATTTATAAATTTATTATAACAAGAATGAATATATACATTGGTTTTTGAAGCCGCCGCAAAGACCTTTCCGTTAGCATGCAACACTCAAAACGTCAATTCTATGCAAAACACTCAGCTAAAACAGGCTTCCATAATTATGATAAATGGTGACCTCTGTGGCCTAGTTGGTAAGATGCTTGATTTCTACCCGGAGGTGCAGGGTTCGATTCCCAATGATATGAAAAAAAGTCCCGATTTATTCAACAATTTACACGCATACACCAATAATTAATTGGGCTGTAGACAAAGTTGTCACAAAGTATTATAATAATAAATAAATGAATGCCTGCTTTTACCGAAAATGTTAGTGTAATGAAAACTACTTTAGTATTTCTATAAGAATATGATTATAACGAAAGAGATTAAATAATACGGAGATGATTATTTGGAAAGAGATTTATCAAGGTGGAAATGGCTATATAGAAAAAGACTAATCATTAAAGAGATGATTACTTGGAAAGATATTTATCCAAAAGGAGATGCTTACTTGGAAAGGGATTATTCAACAAGGAGACGATTACTTGGAAAGGGAATTGTCAATAAGGAGATGATACTTGGAAAGAGATTAGTAAAAAAGGAGATGATTATTTGGTAAGGGATAAGTAAATAGGCAGAGTATTACTTAGAAACAGATTAATCAAAATGGAGACAATTATTTGGAAAGAAATTAGTCAATAAGGATATGGTTACTAGGAAAGGGATTAATCAAAAGGGAGATAATTATTTGGAAAGCAATTAATTAATATATAGATGATTCTTTGGAAAGCGATTAATTAATATAGAGGTGATTATTTGGAAAGATATTAAGTTGAAAAGAAGATGATTATTTATTGTAGAAAGAGAGTAATTAATACTGAGATGATTATTTGGAAACGGATTAATCAAAATGAAATGATCATTTGAAAAATAATTACTGGTTACAAAACATAAATTCAAAGTTTAAATATGTTTAATACCAAATTACTGATATCGTTAATCGGAACAACCCCTCTGATAGCCAAAAACAGACAGAAGACTATATAATAGCAAAACACAATAAATCAGTGATCTGCGATGAGAAGAAAAATATCTCGATAAGAAACTTATAAAAAAAAAGCAAATAGATTATTTGTATGCCTCTTTTTATTGAAAATAAAACCACTGTAAGATGTCAAAAAGACCTGCAATATGAAATAGAAAAATAATAGCACCGTATGAAAGTGAGAAATACGTGGCTCAATAAAAAAACTACGTAGAATTTCACTTTAAAATAAGCCTACTGTAGTTTAAACAAAATGAAGTAACTTCCCATTGAAAATGTGTTTCTTCTTCTTCATGTGTCCTGCCGGGTCCCCCCGACGTTGACGATCACTTGGGAGAAACCTTGTCTGTCCTGGGCAGCACGGAACAGCTCCTCCACACCTCTCATCCCGGTCCATTCTCTAATGTTCCGAAGCCAGGAGTGCTGCCTTCTTCCAACTCCTCTACGACCCTCAATCTTCCCCTTTATGACAAGTTGTAGGATTGCATACTTTTCATCTCTCATTATGTGGCCAAAATATGAAGTCTTACGGAGCTTGATTGATGTGAAAATGTGTTTAAGTATAGTAAACTGACAATATTGTCAATAATAAAATAAAATATCTACAGCCTGGAGGAATAGGTGAACGTTTTTTCACAACTTGTCCATTAAGACACTAAACCCTCCCCCCAAATATGCTACCGCAATGCACCAGGTGGATGACCGCCGAAAAAAAACGCTTGATGGCGGCGGGATTCTGTCAAAATTCAGAGATTAAGAATCATGAGGAGGCCTTTCATACAGACATACCATCATGCCGTTACTTTGATAAGGTAGGCCGAGAGAATAGACACCATTTTTCCCCTCTTCACAACTCATGCACCTTTACTTACAGTTCCTGGGATTTTTATTACTTCTTACATATCTTTCTTTCAAAATATCATTTACTTGATCCAACCATACTGTATTTGGTATTCCTCTACCACGTCGTTCACTCACATTTGCACTTTAATATATATATTATTTTATAGCATTTTCTTTTTTTCTGAGTTTTATGAATGTTTTTTTTTCTGTGTATATGTAACATAAAAACGTTATGACCTTTTAAGTAGCAGTTGGCTCAAAATTTGTAATTTCTGTTTGATCGGTTGGAAAAAAAAGAAATAAAATTATTATATACGGTAGATTGTTTGATAAAATCTTCATAAAAAAATGAGAAACCGTTAGCAATAAGAAAGCATCAAGGCTAGATTATTTTTGCATACGTAAAAGGCGGCTTATAGTCGATTTCTTCAAAGAGTCAATATTCGCATAAAATTGATTACAAGTCAAACATAATTTTCACAGCGATTACGCAAGGACGACATCGCTACAAATTGGAAAACTTGTATTGGTAGTGCAATGCAAATAGGATTCACACGCAAACATTTATGGGTGAGTGGCTACGGTGAATGGTGCCAACATTTAAGTTTGGTAATCGTATCCCGTGCGTGGCAATTGTATATATTTTTTACCTGCTGTGTTTGTCTGCGCTGTCTGGACTTCCCCTCAGCTGGAGTCTTCATTGTGAAATTAATTGGAAATCAATTAGAAATAATAGATAAGAAAATATGATTAATATCTTTTAACGAGCCTTTAAATACCTATTTACGGGTTTTATTTTAATTGATTATTAAAAGAAAATATCATTACATAATTTCATTTCATGATCAAAAAAAATACGCAGAAGCACCTTCATACATTTAAAAAAAAGGTTATCTAAAGGTAGATCGTACGTTTTCGTTAATAATGTTAGTCAAAGTGTTTCAAATTTAAAGTAAAACATTTTCAAACAATAACTTAGACGACCGTTTAGAAAGTAGAAAGTTGTTCTTCAGCCCATGGTTTTCCTTCCATTGGAAATTGAACCCAAAAAATGCACCAAGTCTGTTTTTTTTACAATAAGGTTTTTCAACACCATTCTGATTAGTTGGAAAAAATATCCATATGGTAATTGAAGACTTCCCTAGCCTAGTTGGTAAAACATCTGTCTTCCAGCCCGCAGGTATTCCTTTCTGGTTATCACCTGAGATCTATTTCTGGTTGGTTGAAAGAGATTGCCAAACAATAAACTAAGGAATATAAATGGTTAATAAAATCCATATTATGTACTTTGTTGTAAAAATTTTGTTTTCATAATAAAATTACATCAAAATTTCATAGGGCTGAGCTTTGTGGGAAATGAGATTTATTCAAACCGCATTCAAGTTTTGTTGCGTTGACTATAGTGGCTTAAAACATTTCAGCTCTTTTTTTACCTTTTCATGCGTGGGATATTTCGTTATTTCCTTCCGAAAATTGTGGAGCTGAAATAACTTTTAACTTAATCACTCAAAACACTAATTTTAGTTCAAACTGTTGATTAGATCTATAAACCGAAATACTCTACTTTAGGCTAAAATAACAAACTGTTGATTAGATCTATAAACTAAAACTCTACTTTAGGCTAAAATAACAAACTGTTGATTAGATCTATAAACTTAAACTCTACTTTAGGCTAAAATAACAAACTGTTGATTATATCTGTAAACTAAAACTCTACTTTAGGCTAAAATAACAAACTGTTGATTAGATCTATAAACCGAAATACTCTACTTTAGGCTAAAATAACAAATTTTTGTAGTTCATTATTCATCAGTAATGATAATTGAGTCCACTCTAAAACAAAATGGTTTTCTAAATCACTAATAGTTTTCAACTTGATTCCTACTTTAACATATCCCACTACGTAAAAACATCAATGTTAAAATAACTGTAGTAAAATCGAGTTAAGAAAATAATCATTACCTTTTTCATAATTCCCTTGTAAATTATGATTTTCATGTTTGTTAAATTACTAAGCGCGTTAAGAAATTTTATACTTTGCATTTTAAAAGTTTATAAAATGTTGGGTTGGTTCATAAAATATCGCATTACTTTATATGAATATTGTATTTTTAATATCGAAATCTAGAAAGTCAATTAATGCATTAATGCAAAGTGTTTCCCAATAAACCGTGATCATGTCAAAATCTTTTTCAATTATACAATAAGAAAGTATTATATAAAATTATACTAAAACATGTGCTATTAGATATGAATTTTCTAGTTTTGTTCCAATTGTAATAGTAAAGAACTGAAAAATGTAATAATTTTTAAACCTTTTCAAAATTACACAAATATTTTGCTAAATTATTACATGTATGTGTTATTGTATAAATCTATACTGATTAATCTATATTTAGCGAAATTTAAACTTAATCCCTAATCTTGGTCACGATTTGAAAGGTTAAGGAAACACTGGTCTAAGATAAACACAAAATGCATTTGCAGTTTAATATTCTACATTCTAATAATTTGAATATTTTTTGCGACCATGTAACTACCTTTATTTATTTTTGTCAAGTTGGTTGGAAGAGATTGCCACCCGGCAATAAGCCCGCCATATAGTTTTTACAATGAAGTGTTAAATAAATAAATATATTAAGCATGCTTTTTTACATATATACATCAAATTATAATGCATTTTTTAATAAAAGGAAAAGTGTTTTACTCCCCTAAAATACAAAATTAAAGTAATTAATAAATTTTATCAGTTACAGTTTTTTTGTTCATAATAAAAGAAAGAAACGTATTTTTTTGTAGATGTTTCAATAAATACAATTTAACACTCCCCCTTTATATGTACATAATTCTTTCTCATGTTGACTTTAAACTGATTCTTTAAATAGGTTGTACCAAAATTATCCAGTAATATGTACATATATCAAAGTTAAATGTCAACAAACTTTTTTAGATTTTAAAATTTAAAAATAATTAACTTACAAACAAGAAACTATTCAATTAATACCATACTTTATCAGAAAAAAATAAAAAAACGATAAATTTAAATGTCTTTACACTGGAAATATTCTATTGTACATTTTAAACAAGTTTAATCACCTTGATCAAAAATATAGTAAGAGCTTATAAAATACGTTTTCGCAGGTTAATTAATTCATGAGAGGAAGGTTTTTAAATTATAATTAATTTATATGAAACAAGTAACTGACAAAATATTAATCAAGTTTACAATGGACATGAATATTAAACACTCGAGTGAAAAAATCTTACCGTTTTTCGAGGACGACTGGAATCTGTGAACATATTGCCTATCATTTGCATTATCCCTGCTCTTCGTTTTCTGTTTGGCATCTGAAAAATTTTTCATAGAATTATTTAAAGATACATTGATATCGTCGAATTCCATTTAAGACCCGAGGACTTACAAATACATAAATATGTTCTACTAAAAAATCTTTTTGTAGATTTTTCACTCTTTTTAGACATACGTGCCAACATAGGGTATCAACGTTTTTGGCATGGTTGGTAAGACGCCAGCCTTTCAACTGGAGGTTAGGGATTAGATTCATTCTGATACTTATTTATTTTGTTAAAAGGCAGCTTTTTTTCTCTATGAATGAATACGCAATGACGTCCGTGACCTAGTTAGTAGGGCGCCTGTCCTATTACTTGAAAGTTGTAAATTCTGTTTCCGTTGACAGCCTTTTTAAAAAAAAAACAGGACTAACCGTCCAGGTTACACAGTATATAGCGAAATTGTTAGGCAATATACGAGTAATTCGCAGAAAACAGAGTAAATGAATACTCGTGTTTCACATAGAAAACGATTTTGTAAAACACCATTCGATCGGGGATTTTTAAAATTTGAATGGATCAAATTTAATTGGGTCAAAAATGTACTAACCGGGGTTTTACAAAAAATCGCATACGTAAGGGTCTACGAGAAAAGTATGTTCCTCAGAAAGACACATGATACAGATTGCAACTGACCAAATGCTCCCCATCCCTAGAGTAAAAACATATTTTGCCCAAAGGCAATATATCTATTTGGCTCCCATGACATGCAACGGGGTGCCGAATTCAATAAAGGCAAAAGGAGGGAAACAGTTTAGACCAGTGTTTCCCACGGTAGGGCGTACGCCCCACCGGTGTGGCATTACGCCTCAGGGGTGGGGCACCACGCTTCAGAGATGGGACACATCGGCAATTATCAACTATTCCACATATAAATGTATAATATAATATATTCATTCACGACTAAATATACCCACGTGCATTCAGCAATTTCATCGACCGTTATTTTTGCATACTGGCAATACTGATTATCGAAGTTTGACAGCTACTTCATTTGGCTACACGTGTGACCAAGACCTGTTCTCTATCGCAAAACACATACCCTTAACGTCTCTAGAGTAATATTATTGTTTTCTTTTTACATATTTCAATCCTTGACCATTAATTAATCAGTATTATCTTATTATTTATTTCTTATAGTCCATTGCAAAATGAGTGATCAACCAAAATCAAAAATCAAAATACATCAGTACTCGGAGGAATTTATTAAATTTGGATTTATACCTGCTGTGCACGACGAATGCCTACCTTTTTGTCTTCTGTGTGAGAAATCCTTTACCAATGAAACGAGGTCGTCTTGAAGCACATTTGAAGACGAAACATAGTACTCATATTAATTCAGATATTATTTTCTTTCAAAATCTTAAGGAAAAAATTGGAAAACGAACAACATTAAGAAATCTACTTAATTACATTTCAATTGTCATTTGTGTTTTGTAATAATTTCAGTTATAATATATATTTTGAAAATTTACCTACTGTTTAATTAAAAAAGAGGCCGGTGGGGCATATGACTTTTGAAAAGACTACGGTGGGGCATGGCATAAAGAAAGCTGGGAAACACTGGTTTAGACAGTCGATAGGAGTGTAGTTGTTATTACGACAGGAGTTTAAAACTTGGGCTTGCAAGAGGAATGACTTATAGCAAAGGTTTGTGTGAGCTCTTGAGTGTGATGTTTTTTGTGATTTTTTTTATGATTATGTGCGGTATATTGTGGGATGAACGTTTTGGTATGTCTAGAGTGATGAAGTGTGAGGGGTTTTATTCGCGTGATGTATACACATGTAAAATAGTGTCACTGTTTGTCAGGTTAATGAGAATGTGTAACGGGGTTTTATATAATAAAAAATCGGAAAGAAGCATTGATTTATTTTTACTTGCTATATGTCCTCAGTGAGATACAGGCAAAAGCCTAGTTTACTGGGGACACGACAAACAAATGGCAACAAACCCAGATCCATTAAAATGATGTGTCCAAATTAAATTACCTGTTGTTTTTTTCACTAATTGTGTATATTTATTGTCTTGTGTAAAATAAATAAATGAACTGTAGGATTTTCTGATTAAACAAAGCTTAGAATATATAACCACAGTTGTATATCCTAAATGTTGTTTCTGAGAAAAATAATAAAGATCCTCAAATAACACTTCACCTAGATTTAAACTAGAATGTTGTGTACAATCCTGAGTACAGGATTTTCGTTACAGCTTGGAGAACCAAGAGTCACAGAAGCACTGTGGAAGTTCAAGCCTTGTCCCGTCAACTTGATATTACAAGCATTATCAAGACCACTCGACTTGGATGTTATGTCTGAGCTATCAGAATAGATAATAAAATCAAGATAAGTACGACCATGAAGTAGACAAATAAAGCATTATATTATTTTTCTTTTGTATGGTACCCATCAACATATTCGAATTGGTAAAATAGATTTATTGAAAAGCGTAGCCAGGAGACAATATTGTCAGATACCCCAGTAGTCAAGCGTTTGGGTTTAGAACCACTATAATATACATTAAATTAGTGGTTTCTTAATTAGACGTGTTAAGAATATTACCGCATGTGGAAAGATAACAGCACTCGCACACGTGCTCAGCACGTGTCATACACCAGACTATTATATCATACTGGAACGTTTTTTATTTTTGTTTTTGGGTAATGTATTGTATTTTAATTTCGTTCTTTATAGTACAACTTAGTAAGCTTATTGCCACGCGCCAATCTTTTTAAACCAACTACAAAGATGTTGCAGAGGTTTTGAGTGAAAACCAGACTGAAATGTGTTAAAAAAAATCTGGATTCCAATGGGAATTGGTCCCGCAACCTCCAGATTGGGAGACATGCGGGTTTCGAACTAGGCCACGCAGGCTAGCATCAGAAATCAAACCGAAAACTCTGAGGTGAAAGTCAAACATCATATCAATTAGACCATAGAAGTCGTCAGCACTGTATTAGGAATGTTCTAACTGGCAGAGAAAACTTGCGAAAAGGAAAGATTCTTTGAGATGAAGTCATTATTCTGAAGGTCTAAGATCCACAGGAATTATTGTATTACATTTTTATTGTATACAATATAACTTTTATCAACGAATAAATCTTTCCCAGCCAACCAGAAAGACATTAAAAAGTAAAGAGCCTTTAAGTGATAACCTTTAGCGAGCTCGATTCCATTATCACTTAAGAGCCTTTAAGTTTTGCCTTCTATGTAACGGAGGAGGCATTATAAGGCTGTTAGAAGTAAAAAAGTAATTACATACTACAATTTAGAATTAATAAATACTTACCACAACTCGTCTCGATGCTGAGAACAATGAACCAACCAGCCCTGGTGAAGGTTCTTTTGGTGGAGGAGGAACTGGTCTACGTTTTGGTGGGTTTTCTAGAGGGTCCTCTGGTTCGAATTCTGGCGGAGAAGGTAGCGGAATCTCTGGTTTTGGTTGTGGTTTTCTCTCCGGTATGAATCCAGCAGGGTCTAACTCTTCTACGTCGATAATTTCCACGTCATCAATGTTTGGATTCATTATCTGGATGTTTTGTCGTCCGTTCCGTAAGCGTGGTGATTCTTGCTAAAAAAAATGTCAGCAAATATTAAAAACAATATTTGTTGAGATGGTGTAATGAATATATTTTGCTCTAATAGCACTGAAGATCAAGTCGGACTCTGACATCTTCCATTCTCTTACCTCCTGTAACATCAGTTCTACGCAGCTGTCTCCCAGTTCTTCACACTACCTCGTGGTTAGTTTGTGTTAAGAAAGGCGATAAAGATAACTGGGAGGTGGTTTAAACATGTTAAATGGATAAGTGATGAAGAACTGACTGAACAAATTTATAATGCTAGCATAAGTAAAAATCATATAAGAGGACGACCATTAAATGTATGGTTGTACCAATTGAATAAAATTTTAAAATAGGAAATGGTAAGAAGTAAGAGAAACAAATGGAACTGTATGAGAAAACGTCATGAATGTGAGGGAGGCGAATAAAGTATGCCGTGATGATGGATGCATGTTTGTAAATATGTGGCCAAAGCTTTAGGGTCAGCACCATATGATAAGGATACCTTGAACAAGAATTCATAGTATTTCTAAAGCCAGCTTAGAATAAAGAATACTTCTTATTTGGCTCCAGAAGAAGTTGGAAGAAGCTGGTAGAACGAATCGATTGATAATTATGGGAAAAAATAAAAAAAATTGTGGAGATTTACACTGATAAATCAACCTAGAGGAGATTCAGGAAAGAGTAAATGTTTTTTGGACTCGAAGAACCATCCATAATGTTGATAATTAATTTATTAATTTCGGTGTCTAAACCGTAAATAAGGTTTCCTGTAGGAGACAACAGAAATCACCCTATCATTCAACATGTTTCCTGTGAGAAACAATATAAATCGCACAATCATTTAACGTGTTTCCTGTATGAGACAACAGAAATCGCCCTATTATTCAACTTATTTCATGTGGGAGACAACATAAATCACCCTATCATTCAACATGTTTTCTGAAGGAGACAATAAAAATTACCCAAGCATGTAAAGTGTTTTATGTAGAAGACAACACTAATCACCCTGTCATTTTACTTCTTTCCTGCAGGAAACAACAGATATCAACCTGTCATTCAACGTATTTCGTTTCGAAGACAACAGAAATAACCCTATCATTTGCATCAACAGGTATTATTACCCTGAGCATTTAATTCTCATATTCGAACAAAAAAGCTTGTGTTGAAAGTTCTGTACAACATCACAATCAAATTTAATGATACTTTCATTCATGAAACACCTTCTTTGTGCATTCACTTTGCATCTAGTTCTCCCTTTTGGGGGTCTATCCAGGATTCTCTAGGTATGCCAAGGCAGTTGGTTTTCTTGAACCATAATTTCTGAGATCTTGTGCTGATATAATTTAATAACAATGATTTTTTTAAATGAAAAATGTATTTTTTCCATTATGACATCGGTATATCAAATACCATCTGTAATGGGATTATTACCTGTCAACTTAAAAAAATTATAAGTCATTAAAGTAGCTTAATAGTTATAAAACTAATTTAGTTGCAATTTAATTGCAACATTAATGGAAGCTGCATCGTAGATGGATGTCAATGGACTCACGCATTCAAGGCTGTTTACATAATACCTTCATTTGAAATTAAACTCGATTTCAATACAGATAACATAATACTGAAATAAATGCTAGCACACTCAATGTTGAATATAATTTAAAATATGTACTTTTTGATGTTTGGTTCGTGTTTCACTTTACATGTTTTACAAAAAGCCTTAGTAAATCATATTAAAAAGGTGATATATCTACCACTTTTTCAAAAATCTTCAAAAACTATATTGGGCACAGTGATATATCAACCTCAATGAGTGCAAGAGAAGCCTGTGCATTTAAAGGGTTTGATAGGAGCAAAATAAATTCGCTGGATCACCATAACAAACAGGAACATATCAAGATATGATTTGAATAAAAATAACAATTGAATTAAATCTTATAGAAAATTATTTCGTTTCTTTTTTTATATGTAAAGTATTATTATAGCCATTGTTGACTCGAAAGTTGACAAGTCTTTCTCGTGGGTGATAATTGCAAAAATCTCGCAACCACATGATACTTGATTGGGTTTCGCTCAAATTACCAAGACACACGATAATGTCCTTTCGTCTTATATAAGGGAAGCTACCATACAAAGTACTCATTAAAATATTGTTCCAAACCCCGTATAGCTTGGAATCGTGACTACTTCCAGGTTCTGTTGAAAATTTACAACTCAATTTGCTGTCTAAAGTGAAGTGTTGAATGCCTCTGATGAAACATATGTGGTCCGACTTTGGCCAGTCTCGCGGAGCCACAACTAAACTTAAAAAAATATTTGAAATATAGGTTATATTATTAAAACTTGTAAAAAAATAGAAAAAAGAATATCATAAGATATTTTGACGTGGGTGGAGTTAAAGGGTTTAAGTTGACCAATTAAATTGCCTCTTGTGGTGACGTCACTTTGTTCGCTACCCAGAAATAGATGAAATTGAAGACGTCCCTTATAGAGGCGCCAGGAAAACGTTCTTGCCATCCGGTCCTCGTCGTGGATAGACGTCTCTAGCTACCCAACCTTCTTTGGAGACACATGTCACTCTTGTCACCGGGACTATGCTATTTTTTTAGAACAGGCACTCTCTGCCTCATAAGCTTCAGTGATTGACAGTTTTCAACAAACGGACTTTCCTACATTTATTGGCATGCTGGGTGGCCAACGTCACCATTATCGAGCTCACCATCGCAACTCCGAGGACAACAGGAGCCTGCGCCTGGGAATGAAGAGTAACCTCAACTTGAAATCCTCCAGACCTTTTGTTGCATTTGAAATTTTCTGTGAAAGTACTGGCAACTTGTTAGACTGTTTGAACTCTAGAGCTTTAGTCATTTTAAAAGAAAAAAAAATTGGTGTTGCGAGTCTTTTCCCTTTTCCTGTGATGTTGAACCTTCATTCTGTTGTCACTACTATTATGTTCCCACTTAGGTGTGTCGCCACCGGAGAATGAGTCCCTTTGGGCAGTTCCTTCTTCGTCACTATATGACTTCGCGCTCATAAAAATAATAAAGAAGATGTTGATCTTCTTGTGTAGATTACGCTGGATGGGGACTTATTTTGTCCCCCATAACAGCGTGGGTGGAGATGGGATCGAACTGACTTAGTCATCTAGTCCACCACGCCGCTGAAATTGAGGATTTTTTTGGCGGCTGCCTCTTTTCATCAGTAGTCTAGACTCTAGGCGGCACTGATCTTCACCCTCTCAAAAATGATCTGACACTCGTAAGTGGACATCTTTTGTAGAACCGCTTAGAACTTGTGTTTCATTTGTAACCTTTTGGTAAATTGCTCTGAACTCGTTTCTCCCAATTTTCATTAATATATTCATTTATGATCAATAAATAAATATTTATTACAAATAATTATTTTTTATGGCTAACACCTACACTGTATTGCTCCATGCAAGAACAATAAATTCTAATCTAAACGTAAATCTTAATTCTCTCGACTTGAAAATACATTTAATCATACAAAAATAGCCTCTTAGAAACGATGGATTAGAATCAGTGTTACTATTTTACGTATTTAATGTGTTTATAGAGGGGTTTGATATTGAGGAGGAATGGATAGAGATGAAAGACATTTTGGTGTCAACAGCAAAACAGTTTTATGGCTTACCAAAATTTGGAAAGAAAAATGACAATTCTTGGAGGGATACTGAAATTAGTAACTACTATAACAAAAAATTGAGTATTCAGAGCGTTTATTTTATTAAATTTCAATAAAGGATTATTTAATTGGTCATGTAAAAGGTTTGAAATTTAATGTAACGAAATTGAAGGTTATGATATAATTATAGAAACAAGTGTGGTAAAAAGTGTGTAATGGAAGGGAACATTGAGACATTGAAAGAAAGGTAGCAACATGGAACTAGATAAGCAGAGCACTTAATGTTATATGCAAGAACTGCGCAATATCAACAGTAGCAAAAATGACAATACATAATAGTATGTTAATGCCCGCTTTGATGTATAGAAGTGAAACTTGGATTTGGCAGAAGAAGGATAAGAGTAAGATGATTAATGATGTAAAGATAAAATTTGTGGAATGTCAATGTTTTCAAAAATACGAAAGGAAGACATCAGAAATGTAACGTAAAACATGGATAAATGAATGTTTAAAATGAGATGAAGAAAAGCACTTTAAGATGGTTAGAACTTGTGGAAAAAATGAATTATGAAAGAATTACTTAGCGAGTGCACAAATCAGAAGTGCAAGGTGTGTACATCACGTAAACTGCACCTTCGTACATCGCATCAGCTGACGTGATGTACGAATGTCGAAGACGCAAAAGTTGTATGTTTGAATAGAAAAGTTTGAAGATCTGTTATCTCTGTCTGCCCCATAAGAGGTACAGCGTGATGATATGTATGTATGCATAAACTTGTCCTGGTTTATTATTAAATAATTAAAATAAACTAGATGTAATGTCATCACAACAAACAGTTTACGGCATTTGAACTCTTGTTGTCAACTATAATAACATAATATTTGCATTACAATAATTATGGAATATTTCAAGGAAAATCAACTTTTACGTTTATCAATGAGCTTTGAAACAAAATGTTTAATGATATAGAGATGAACGTTTATTATTTTTTTATTCAAATGAATAAGAACATTAAAAAAACCTTTGCAATACAAATATTTTTTTCTGTTTTACATTGATTGTACTTTTTTATTCGAAATATTTATTTCTATATTTCAATCAATTTATGTCTGTAGTATAAAGAAAATATTAAAAAATATTTAGTTTAATATTTTTCTACCCCTTACATTTTCCCATGTTTTCATCTTTTGTAGTAATCAACATTATACTATTTAGTATTGAAAATCTTTAGATGGTTTCGATACTTTCATAACATCGTCAGGCATAGTTTCTTAATGCAAAGGCTTTTGACACTTCCCTTTTTAAAATTTTATTAAATTAATCGTACCACGTTTTCCTAGGTCTCTCCAAACTCGTATATAATATTATATACTACTCGTATATATATATATATATATATATATATATATATATATATATATATATATATATATATATATATATATATATATATATATATATATATATATATATATATATATATATATATATATATATATATATATATATATATATATATATATATATATATATATATATATATATATATATATATATATATATATATATATATATATATATATATATATATATATATATATATATATATATATATATATATATATATATATATATATATATATATATATGTTTTATGAAAATTTTTCACCATTTATTCTTTCTCTGTAACCGAACCATTTGAGTATTCTTTTTTCCATCTTAAGGACTGCGTATTCTTTCAATCTCCGTTATATCAAAGTGTCCTTATTTATTCCGTAGTGAATTGTTTTTTCACAAATTCTATCCAATGCTCATCACTTTTTTGCCAGCCTAGGTAACACAATATTAAAAAGAAACTATTCATGCTATACAAGTATTTAAAAACGTAAACAGCTCGCTCATAAACGCTCAAAAGTATTTCAAGTGCTGAATACCATTTAATGTACCATTTAATGGTTATTTTACAAAAAATACCATTTAATGGTTATTTTATTTTATTTTTTTATTTATTATTACACATGACAAGAAATATACACAATTTGCTAAAAAACAACAGGTAATTTGATTTGGACATACAATTTTAATGGATCTGGGTTTGTTGCCTTTCATTTGTCGTATTCCCAGTAAACTAGGCTTTTGCCTGTATCTCACTGAGGATATTTAGCATGAAAAAATAAATCGATACTTCTTTCCGATTTTTGATTACACAAAAACAAAACCCCGTTGTACGCTCTCATCAACCTGACAGTGACACTCAACTACAACTGGAAACATCTTGCGAAATTCAACTCCTCACACATCATCACTGTTGATTATATCTACCATCAAAAACTTGTCTAAATCTAAATAACACTTTTCATTTTTGACAAGGAGAGGGCGAGGATTGAGTAACTTTTGGAGGTATCCAGATATGAGTGAATAATAGATACGAATGTAGAACGTGTTATGAGGAGTTCTTGAATATTATTTGTATATGGATGTTGAGATTATGATGCGATTGGAGTTATGCATACTTGCGATATCTAAGGATTTAAGTATATGTAAGGATGTTAATGGTAAGTGTAAGTGTTTTAGTAGTTAAGATAAATATATGACATTTGTGATAAACGGGGTTTATTTATCTCAGAATTAATACTTTTTTGCATTAATATGTTATATACTGGTATTTTACGATTTGCTTTTCCATTAAAACAATGTTAATTGTAAATGTTGTCGTGTCGTGGATAATAATTAAAAGGAAAATTTAAAAAAATATTCATGATTAGAACTATTAAATATGCTATTTTACTTTTGGTCGCATACTGACAGAAAAGTCATTGAAAATTTTTTTTAAACTTACAACAATAAATGAATCCTGATATTTTGAAGATCCTCGTTGGCTTTCAGGATTAGGCATTGCCAAGACCTGGCAAACCATCACGATGAGAAACCATGACGAGTACTTTTTCATTGCAGAGAACCTGTAAAATATGAAATATATTAAGTGAGAATAAATATTTTCGTCACTCTTTTTCAATGTCTTCTTCTGCGCATACTTATGAGTGCATGCCATTTTTTTTAACAGGAGGGAAATTTTAACTTACATCATGTCATAGAAATGACAATTCAAATAATTATTACATCAAGAATAATTACTACATCAAGAATAATTATTACATCAAGAATCAACAATAATTATTACATCAACAAATAATACACCTCCAACGTCTAGTTTTCAACCCCAGTAGCCTACTAGATGATAAGACGCCGATAACAGCACGAGGGTTGTGGGTTTGATACCTTTTGATGTAATAATTATTTTTAGTCTAGTTTTCCTTGAAGGTATTTTTAAAGTCTTTCAAATAACATAGTTTTGAAGCCAGTACCACATGGCAATATACCCACTAGGTTGTATTGTATACCGTTTATGTTTAATGCTAGACAACCCATACAACGGTTTTTTTTAACCTTTAATGAAGGTGATACAGAAAGGTGAAGACATCTAAGTTAATTTATTCACGTTCCTTACTTTTAATAAAAGTACTGCGCTGTAATTTCAACTGACCCGCTATGTTGAAGGCATTTAGTTTACGTGTGCAAAGTAATGATGTTGTAACCGTGCAAACCGTCCCAAATAATTATTTTACAATCATCTTATATTTAATATTCCAACTTGTAGAACCAATATGGCTAGACACTTATCATAGTGACGGCTATATATAGCTATGGCGATATGGCTGAGCACTAAGGGTAAAGATATATTGAAGCAATTACAATCATCTTATATTTAATGTTCTAACTTGTAGAACCAATATGGCTAAACACTTATCATAGTGACGGCTATATATAGCTATGGCGATATGGCTGAGCACTAAGGGTATAGATATATTGAAGCAATTACAATCATCTTATATTTAATGTTCTAACTTGTAGAACCAATATGGCTAGACACTTATCATAGTGACGGCTATATATAGCTATGGCGATATGGCTGAGCACTAAGGGTATAGATATATTGAAGCAATTACAATCATCTTATATTTAATGTTCTAACTTGTAGAACCAATATGGCTAGACACTTATCATAGTGACGGCTATATATATAGCTATGGCGATATGGCTGAGCACTAAGGGTATAGATATATTGAAGCAATTACAATCATCTCATATTTAATGTTCTAACTTGTAGAACCAATATGGCTAGACACTTATCATAGTGACGGCTATATATATAGCTATGGCGATATGGCTGAGCACTAAGGGTATAGATATATTGAAGCAATTACAATCATCTCATATTTAATGTTCTAACTTGTAGAACCAATATGGCTAAACACTTATCATAGTGACGGTTATATATAGCTATGGCGATATGGCTGAGCACTAAGGGTATAGATATATTGAAGCAATTACAATCATCTTATATTTAATGTTCTAACTTGTAGAACCAATATGGCTAGACACATATCATAGTGACGGCTATATATAGCTATGGCGATATGGCTGAGCACTTAGGATATAGATATATTGAAGCAATTGAGTACTACACTGGATACATTTCTAGCATCATCAGAATGTTTTAGAAGACTCCTCGTTAATATTATTCCATATGAATCAGACTCATATTATACAACAAGACCTCCGTAGCCTGGTTGGTAAGACGGTTGACTTGCACCAAGGGATTTCGGGCTCGATTATAATTTATAACTGCTTGATTTTAAAATTAAATTTATTACAGCTTGAGTTTTTATAGATACTACGAGTAGATGTACTTTTTTGTCTCATATACTCATAGCTAAGTCGGTAATAACTTACTCGTAGCTATATGAGATAATTTACCTTTTTTTTTTTCAAAATACATAATACACTAATTCTTATATGACACATTCGTTGTATATAGTGAAACTCGGTAAATCTGTTGCTTTGTGGTTATTTTGTCCAGTCAACCAGAAACGTTATCAACAATCCTTAAATGAAAACTACAATATATATTATGTTCTTCAACAAACATGGGAACAAACGGTAATCGAACCCGCAATTCCCTGGTTGAAACCAGACGTCTTTTCAACAAAGCTCCAGAGGTCAAAATTATTCAGTTATTTAAAAAATATATAAATATTAATTTTTATATTAAGAATTTTCATATACATATATTTTTGGAAAATCCAGATGAACCAAAAATTTTAATCACCTGCGCTCAGATTTTCATAATTTTACAGAAATAATGTGCAAGAACAATTTTAAGTAATAATGCAACAAAATTTGGAGTTCAGATATCGAGAAAACATAATCTAATATTGATCAAGGATACCACTAAAAACAGGAGTTTTTTTTATTATTACATTTTTGTTGTATACAATACAACATGGTAGATGTATTATCAAGTTGAAATATCTTCCAACAAACCAGATGTATGTTAAAGAGGTCTTAAGTCAGACTGGAATATTTGTTTAAAGTAATCTGGGTTCCAACGGGATTAACTCCCGGATTTGAATACGGGTGTCTTACCAACTAGACTACCGAGGTCGTCAAAATCGATGCAGTTTATAATTCACAGATTCTTTTATTCAAACCAATTCGACTGACTTAAATAAAGCACCGCTAAATTATCAAAGTAAGTCCAAAGTATTGGTCCAACTACAGCTACAAAGCAATAATCATTTAGGAGTAAGCGTATAATAATAGGAAAATAAAAAAAAAAGTATTTTAATTGGAAAAAAAACTATGCTTAATATTTTAACACAACTTATGCTCTCATTTAATATCCACGTGTGTTCATTTCCTCTGCGATCTAGTGCTACACCCCAAAATAATGTGTGTTGACAGCAGGGCTCACAATATATACAACATGTATACAATTCCTACCATGTTTACTGCGGTGCGGAAGGCAATGATAAACCACCGCATTATTTTTCCAAAGAAAATCACATGAATATGCTAAAAAAATACTCTACATTGAGTCACGTTACTCTGTATAGAGGTCACGTCGCAGAAAAATAAGTGGTTTACTGGAACTTAATGCTATATTCAATTTATTTTCGAAATGTCATTTGACATCTAACCAGAAGTAACGAACGGTCTTTAAAATTGACCCTACGTGATACGCGAGTATCACTGTTCGTTGGTGATTCGAAACTCGAAGACACTTTTAACATATTAACATATACTGCTTAAATATTTTTATTTTTCGATCAAGATTTCGCGGACAGTAGAGAATTTTTCTCACATTCTAATTTTTATTGACATGACTTAAAAATGCTGACAGGTTAATCTTAACTCCAGCATATTATAAAATAATCATGTCTTAACCAATTAATTTGTTTGACCAATTATATATATTTTTTTAAACATTTTTTTATCAATAAAGCAATCATTTTAATTTTAATTATTATGTTTTTCTTTATGTGTATTTGTTTCTTTTTAGGTCAAGGCAATATTTTATTGATTGATTTGGAAAAAAGTATTCAAAGGGGGTATTTCGTAAACGGTTTTACGCAATATTTTTACGTATTAAATGGTTTTTTAAATTTACTTCTTCGTTGAAATGAGGTGTGATTTTATATCTCAAAGTCATTATTTACTTTTAAATGGATTAGTTTTTATCCTAACACAAAACTTTCGCGTAAATAAACATTTAGATATTTATTTATTTTTACAGATTTTGACAAAATACATGTATTTTATATACCACAGTAACAATGATAAAACAAAGATAACATATAAATATTTCAACTAAAAATCAGTTTAAATACATATTTTTAAATAAAATGTGCGGAAATATAAATGTTTTATACAACACGGGAAGTAAAAAAATCGAATATATTTCATTAAATTTTAATCTAATATACAAGGCATAAGAAGGAAAAGATAAAATTTATAGAGAGAGCAACAAGAAAACGAAATAAAAAGACGAATTATTGTACAAAAAATTATAAACTGGAATAACCAGTCTAAATTAAGAACCTAAGATTCGTGGAATGCCAGAAAAGGACCCTTTTGAACTCGACAATATCCACTAAACAAGACATGGAGCTATACAGTTGTTACATTTTCTCGATTGATGAATTACATAGGTACAATAAGCAATAGTATTTCCATAGATAATATACGAGTATTTATCTGTGAAGAAATTACAGAGGCGAGGATGGCAAACAAATGTCGAATGGAAATGATGATATGGTAGTGTTATTGAACAATGAAGATGAAATATTGAACAATGAAGATGAAATATTGATAAGTTAATTGTATGACAGATGCATAAAAAATAGATCAGAGATTGAAAATTGTGAAGTCTAAAGTCATGGTGATAGATGAGTGTGATAAAGAAAGTAAATCTGATGTACGGGAGAGCGCTGAAAGATTGGAACTGATAAGCAATTCTGCTATTAAGGCAGTTTTTTCTTAAATGATGTAAGAATCACGAGATATGTCGAAAAGTGTGTAGCGATAGAAAACTAGCATACGTACACGAACCAAACAGTATTAAAATCTGTTGATAGTCCACAATAGTATTCTATTTGATTTATATAAATGAAACGAATATGTGGAAACCGACTAAATTCTGTTGAAATGCTTGCATTGAGAAATATACAATGGCGTTACAATATATGACAGAATTAAATTATTAGAAATGAATTTGAACAGAGATATTAAGTAAGACCAATACGAGCACTCTGATTTGGTGAGAGCATGTAGAACGAATTAATAAAGAAAGGCTATAAAAACAAAAATAAAATTTAAATGTGAGTGAAAGACATAGAAAAAAAGACCAAAGAAAGTGTAGTTGAATCAAGCGAATGATATTTTGTAAGCTGGAAATATAAAATAAATTGTATGAGAAGGTAAATGGGTGTAGAAGAGGGGGAAGTGTGTGTCGTAGTAGGAATATCTAACGCTCTCTCCTCTCTGCCCACCCTTACAGGAAATGGGGTGGTATGTGTGTATATAATAACTGTTCAAGACAAAGTCTGTACACGAATTTCTGTAAATAATATTTTTTTGTATGGAATATATTACTATATTATTTTTTTATTGTTTTCATGTGTGTTACATATTTTGTATACACATAACAAAGTGATCCATAGTTGTGCTCAATTGTGAAATAGACTAAAAATGGTGATTATTTAGCTCGAAAGCTATATCGAATACAAACTCAATTTCAGTTCTAATTTTATCCTTTCAAATTTCAATTAATTTCCATGTACAAAGAGCGCGAAAAGGCAAACAACAGACTTTGTCAATATATGTGGATAAAAAAGAGTCATTGCAAAATTAATAAAAAACATAAAAAAATTGCTTTTAGTTTCTGACTTAGCGCCCTCCTTAGCACTATCTCTTCCTGCCCCCTCTTGTTGCGCCGCTGCACCTACAATTCGATTATAAAATAATAACTAAAGTTTAAATTTATTTATTTAATCAATATGTTTATTATGAAATGATGGGCTTGAGGCTATCGATATCTAATCTAATCCATTTTGTCTTACTTCCGCAAACTATCCAATTTACGTAACTATCAGACTGATATTTTCACCTCCAAATTCCTTTGGAACCATTAATTATCATTTTTTTGTAATTATATCACACTGCTCGAGATCAAAGGTTTCCAACCTTTTTTTGGACCAATGGTGTCTAGAAGCATCTTAAGAGAGTTATATTTCTAAACAGCGCTGTATACATTGGTTTCGTACTATTTTTTCGTGCTATAAGAAAACGTACTATAAGAAAAATATCCTAATGTGCTTAGGGCGTACTAAAAAAAATGAAACTCTGGAGAAGCTGGTGATCACAGGGACATTTCAGGGAAAGCGAACAAGATAAAGATGTTCTAGGAAATGGATGGATCAAAATTGCCCTATGAAATACTCGTAGATGGAAAAACAGTTAGCAGGACCCTCTCTAAACGCTCTACTCAACATAGTCCAGGATTGGATGGAATGGAGACAGGTTGTGCGCCGATTTCGAGACTTAACAAAGAGCCACGACGCTTAGCATTGAGCACACGATAAAAAAGAAGATTATTTTAAGATAAGTCAAATCCCTTATATAACATAAGACATTTTTAGTCTTGCTAAGTAGAAAAGTAAAAAAATCCAATAAAACCATACAGTTTAGTTCTAAGTATCATATTCATGAAGAAATTAAATTATTGCTCCATACATATATAATTTCATAAATGAAACTGAAAACCATGGATTCCATATTTATAGTTTTACAGAAACAATTTTTCGCTTATGTCTGTCGATTCGCTGAGATTTTTTATTACTGAAATCACAATGATCCCCCTCAAAATCCCAATCACCCCCTTATAGTTCTGTACCTCAACGCCTCCTAAAAATTTAAATCGCCACCCAAAAGTGAGCAGCGTTTCCCCACATGGGCATTATTACCCTCATTGAGAATCGCTGCTCTAGAAGCCTTCTTTCAAACGGGTTTCTTAAAAACATTGTATTATCCAATCGATATTTTTTTGCTCGAGTTCTAGTAACTTTCACCCTGAAATGAATTCAAGTGATCCTACAACTTCTCAAGCAAGATGAATGACTTTTATGAAATAATATTATTCACGTTTCTTAATGGAAACAACTTTGTGTTGAATAACATTATTTTGTTTGAGGATTTCATTTTGAATATTCAAATTGTTTTTTTTAATGACAAGAATATTTACATTAAGCTGTGATTTCTAGAAAAAAAATGTATCGTATAGCTGTGATTTTGCACTAACCCATGTTCTTGACCCAGGTGGGCAGACGACATTATATTGTATAATATTTTCGCTATGTGCAATACAACCTAGTGAACTTATAAACATGTGGTTATCTCTTCTTACCAATGAAAAAATGTTAAAGTAAGTGAAAACCAGATTGGGTAAAAAAAGCAGAATAAAACCCCAATACCTGTAATATACTCGTAGTAGTGGGGGCAAGAAAAAAATAGATACTCGATGGGACGTATGAAAAAAGTAGACAATATGATAAGATGGTATGTTTTCTACTGGATTAAAATATTATGAAGATGATGGTTTATCTCCTTTTAAGTTTTTTTTAGCAAAATACTTCAAAATAGTTCACGTAAATCAGTAAAAAGAAAAGATAGAACAAAATCAGTAAAAAATAAAAAATCGTATTTTGTCCCACTAATACCTACAGTAAAAATGGTTGTTCAAGAAAGTTTATTTCAAAGCTGTTTTTTTTTTTAAAAAACAACATTCTTTGTATTTCCCCATCAGTTGTTTTATTACGAGTCAACTAGTTTCAAAGCCTTCGGGCTTCTTTTTCAGGATTCAGACTGATTCTTTCATTATCAAATTATGTTCATTCGTGATTTCTTAGCTCTCAATCAAAATGTAAATTCGACCAGTATTTTGTTTATATCGAAGTATTAAATAAGATATAAACGGTTGTTTTATTTGGAAATTTAATTTTGATGTATACGCTTGACATAACATAAATAAACGAACTTATAATGGGATTATTACTTTCAAACAAGTCGCTTTCAGAGAGAAAGGGAGAATTATAGCAATAGCTACATATCTTCAACTAGACTATCTCAATCTGATCAACTAATTCATATGTAGGTGTTTATAAATTTTAGATCAGTCAAATGTAAACTGTATGTATGATATGAACAATTATAGATCAAGAATTATTTCGACCGTTTTGCTGAATAATTAACAGATAGATTGTTTCGAGTGTTAAGATAACACGAGATAATGGGAAAAAAAGCACCATTATCTGACACTTTCGTTATTTACGATACAATTCAATCAAGCAAAACCCCGGGTGGAAGTCGAGTGTCTTATCAATTGCACCGTCTTAACAAACATTTATTTTTATATGTCACATAGTGAATTTTGTTTTTTTTTCAAAGCATTTTAAATTTTGTATAGTTATTATGTTTACATATTTTTTTGTATAAATACGAGGTCTGTTTGTAACAATTTATATTTAATTTATTTTTTAGCTACTTGTTTTTTTTTAATGTTAAGCTTGTTTTCCATTGCCTTTTCCTGCAAGGGGACATTTATTTACTTTATTCAAATTTTCACATATATCTACATAAAAAAAAATTGTTTCAGCTTTCGCACATAATTTCACATATTAAAAAAATAATGAGATTATGACTGCGCTGTAGGCCAACGGCCTACTGTTACCCAACGGTTAATTACAACAGTAACAGACCTGTCTTCTAACCAGGGGGTTGTGGGAAATTAGATTTTTTTAGAAAGGGTTTCTATTGCTATAATTATTGCCCGCTAGAGGACGCTTCCTCAGATGACGAATAGGGAAATGCTCGCCAGATATGGAGGGTAGGAGAGAAATACAATACCTCCCGCGGAATCGAATAAGGAGTCCTTTTGGGCAGTTCCTTCTTTGTCACTATGTGACGTCGCACTTATGAAAAAAAATCAATCTTTTAGTGTAGATTGCACTGGATGGGGACTTATTTTGTCCTCCATAAGAGCGTGGGTGGAGGTGGGATCAAACTGAACTACCTCCCGCAGACCAACAGGAGTGTAACGTTTGATCCAAAATTGGCGGCAAAAAACAACGTCTGTTCCCCAAATTAGGGGCGAAATTGATCCCCGGGAAGGCAACGGGAAACCACCCTGCCATAATTTCTCATGAAAGTAGTATGATATGACAACCACAAAAGTGGAGACCATTAAATGATCATCGACGGCTGCCGACATCCTCAGACATGAGGGACAGGACAACGGAGATATGTTGCAATAAAAATGAATAGAAAATCGATAATGTAATAATCATTTGCGTTGAAAATTTACATCTGATTCTTGAATTATTTATTATTTTTAAATATGTCGTAATAAAGTTGAATAATAGAAAAAATAAACATTATATCATATAATTCCCAAATGCAAATCTTTTGAATTATTACAAGAGAGCTTTAATTACCGAAAAGAGAACAAAATATATTAGAGTCTATTCAAACGACCGATATCTAAAATTGGATTTAATAACTTATCCTTTGAAAATTCAAAAAGTGTTTAATATATTGTACAATGACCTCAGTGGTTTAGTTGTAAATATTTTCAGTTCAACGCGTAGGTGTCGGGCTCGATTACCAATCGTGACTCAATAATAATAATAATTCTATTAATTACATCACCACCATTTCTTAAAAAAAGGAATAACTTGTTTTATGTTTTATAACAACTTTAATTAACTGCAATTTTTACTGGTATCAGAAAGTTGCAGTTAAGATTGTGACGAATTGACAACCGTATGATATAGTATATCCCATTGATCATGACCATCAGAAACTTGAATCAACAAGGATTATGGCAATTTCTTTCAAGTTTTGAAAGTACTCAATTCATGCAAATATTTGGAAATAAAATCAGCGTATCAAAATATATTAATAAAGAATTGGTATTAGTTTCGCAAAGTTATATTTTTAACCGAAATATTTTTACCTCAACTGTCATAAAAATCTGCAAGATAAACTATAATATGAATAAAATCGACTTGCCTATTTCATCGTACTTGTTCTATAATATTGTATAATGATTTCGAGCAGGCTTAATAGTGTATCTATGTTTATTACATTTGTTCACAATTTGGTTAAAATTCATTAAGTATATTTTATCACTAATTATAATATTGCGTAAGGTGTTTTTATGTACGGTCAAGAAATAAAGCCTACAGCTAGCTATCTTAACATTAAGTGTCTTGGAATGTTACTTTGTAGGTGGTGTGTGGTAATTTATCTGTAAATAAATAACACTGCTTACAATATTGTTTATTTTTATCTGCAGCTGGTGTTATTTGTTATTTATTGTTGTGTATATTTTTTGTTGCCTTGAATTTATTTTTGTCATATTAATACATAATATTAGTATAAGTATTTATTCCTTTAGTTAAATGGCATATTTTTTTATGTATTTATTTCGCACTTCATTGCACTAAGGTGTAATCGATGGATTAATTTCTCTACAGTAATCTCTTCCAACCAACAAGACAGGAGTTAAAAGTTGGTGCCAATAACAATACTTTCAAGTTAAGAAATCAGTTGCCTAGTTGGGCGCCTGTCTTCCAACCTAGTTGTTGCGGGATCGATACCTGCTGGTACCTGATTTTTTTTTATGAAAAAGGTTCTCGTCTGGCATTAACTTATGGCCTTTTTAATTGTTTTCTAGTTCGTCGAAACAAATTGCCCTCTAATTGATTCAAACCCTCCAAATTTTACTGTGTACAAAAAAAGTGTAATTACATTATATAATATATTACAATACAAACAAAACAAACATTGAAAAATTCAAAACAAACCAAAATTATAAATTACACATGTATATACATACCATGAAACAATTTTCTTATTGGGTAGGTAGAGACAGAAGGCCAGATATTCCTATCTCGACACATGTCCTTCGCCTCTTCTATATTCATACAACAAACGGCGTCTTACATCGACTAGACCACGTAAGCTATACACATATTGTATCGTTAGAAATAGAGCTGAAGCACGTCTAGCACATGTTTTAACTCTTTTTATAGTATGTAGCGCCATTTAAAGAGCAGGCTCTCTTGAAGTATTCTTGAATTCGAGGTTCAAATCCACTTTTATTGACAGATTAAAAATATTTGTAAAATTATAAAATATCACTCATTGGTTAGATGAACTTGCTGTATAGCACGTCCACAAGATGTTATATGTATATCTATCTATACAAAATAATAAATAAACAAAATAAGTAAAGTATAAGGTTAAGAAGAAGTATCTGTGAAAAAAAACACGTCCGGCTTTAGGTGTAGTGTAGTCGCATGCGTGTAAGGTTCATATAAAACAATTGATTTTGATAAAACTTCCCAATAACGTGGTTATTATGACACGGTTATTGATGTTGCTGGTTCCCACAGAACCAGCAACATCAATAACCGTGTCATAATAACCAGCTTTATTGAATCAATTCGGAATATTTATTCGATGGAAACAATATCGACCTCCAGTTTCTTTTAACAACTTTCAGGCACAGATTTGAAAGATACAGTCGAGACATCTAAGGAACATCTATCTTTTAAAACTCTCACTGAATTGCGATTGAATGTAACGATATGAAATATAATGTTTGTACTTACAGTTTGATCTATTGCCACTATTCCTGCGTATTACGTATGAATTACTGACAGCGGTTCAAAATCAACAATAGCTTTATAGCCTCGGTCGTCACATCACTTGTTGGTCAACATCCTGTATGGTATTCTTCTTTTAGTCATTAGTCCCTTATTTCCATTATTATTTGCCAAGCACACGTTAGCTGTTCCAACTTTTGCCAATTGAAAGCATCCGGAGGACGCGAACACGCGATATTTATTAGAATGAATCATTATTTTTAAATTTTCATTGTACAACTTTTGCGATTATCAATGATATTTAATAAATTTTCTACATTTTTTTTTATAAATTCAAAACGTGAATATCTGTCCGTTTTAAAATTAAAAAGAAGAAAAATGGAGAAAATACATTTATTTTCTGCATATGTTTAAAAAATACATGTTTGGTTAGAAAATCCGCAGAAAAATATTTATGAATAATATACTTGTAGTTAAAGTAAAATTGATATATCATCAATCAAAGGAAAATGGAAAGATGGTGAAGAGGAAAGAAAAATAAGGACTAGAACACGTTATATAACTAACTAGAAACTAAGAGTTTTTTCAGTCGCTTCTTAAAGCATGCCAAGGACGGACTACCATAAATAAAAATAGACATATTATATGTATGTTTAAACTCGACGACCTCCATGGCCGAGTTGGTCAGACTCGTGACAAGTTATTTTAAAAAGGGTTTTAGTGTACTGTTTACTTAAGGTTTCTTTAATATATCAAATTTTCAACATTTTATGTTATATCATTCGTGGCATACGTAAAATGTTAAATTAACTTTCTTTATATTTTTACAATCATTGCACTAGTTATATAAAACAATAAATAAAAAAATAGACACTAAACCATAGGCAAAAATAAATAATAACCAAAGCACGCTATGGGTTTCCCCTTCTTATGTTTTCTTTGTGTCAATAAACCTCAAAAACTTAAAAAATTACACCAGTTTGATCTAACAATTGCTCTTGTAAAAAACTGGGGTCCATCCACCTAATGAAAGCCTTGAAGTAGAATGTAAAATCCCTTCCCAAAAACGGTAGTTTTTAAGTATTTCCCAAAGTTACACACGCCACCTTCTCCAACACTGAAGCATACACAATGTTAACTGAAATTACAAAATAAAATCTAGTTTTGAATTAACAACTATACAAACTATCTGATTTAGGTTCAATATAACATTTTACAAAAATAAATATCTATTTAGTTGAAATGTTATTCAAAAAACAAACATTATTAAAAATACAATTATTCTGATAGTACCGTTAGATAGAAAGGTAAAAAGATTTGTTACCCCAAAAGAAATCGGTTACCCCAAGGGATCGGTTACCTCAAAAGAGGTTTGTTTGTTTATCGCGAAGCAACTTTTTTTTATTTACAATCCATCCAAGTAACTTCTTACGATATCAAATAACAACATGTTTTTTTTATCATTAACTGGATTAAAAAACCACTTATCACTTTTACTTTGCAACCACTTTTCCTCTCTTTGTTTGATTTATATCTTTCACCTTTTATAATGTTAAATAATAAATGGTCAACCTTTCCAATCGCATAAAATTTCACGGCAAGTTTATTATGTTTTCATCTTTCATATGAACCACATCATAGTTCCAAATTCAGGTTCCGCGAAAGTGTCACTGCGTTGTCAGTCGGTTTTTTTAATCTCCTGCGGTTCATCTCAGAATGCAAGGGTTTTCTCATTATGATGGGAATAAGAATTTGTAGCTCACCTCAGTCGTACCATCAATTATTCTGTCCATCACTATTAATGAAGATAGGATATATTATACTCATTTCTTTCAACACAAACAACCCAAAAATATGATAAAACAATTATTGGTTTCAAAATATTCTACGTCCTTAGCTTCAATACAATTTCCACCATCGTGCCTCTTTTCTTGAGCTTAATTTTTAACTTAATTTTTGTTAATCAAATGTTATATAAATTTACTAAGTTTTAGATATGGTCATGGCTACCGAAGATAATTACAAAACAAAAGCTCAATGATTGGGAGCTTTAAAGCAATACATCCACTAGATATATTTACATGAATTTGTTAAAATACAACAAGCATCCTACCTACCTTCACTCCATTTCCCTGTAAGGGTAGACGGAGTTTCTTCACTCGAAATACAGCCTTTGCCTCTTTTACATTCATGCCTTCTCAGAAAACTTTGATTTCTCTAACTTTCTATATTTACTACTTTCAAATATCAAAATATCTCACTTTTTTCAACCCTAATTTCTTTGTGCTTCCTGTGACAAGCCTTCCACTTACGTTTACACTAGATACGTTTGTTTTGTTAGTATTTTTTTAATTCATTCGTTCTACGGAAGCTTATATTTCAAATTCAACGTTTTATTTTGCACATAGTCAACTACTCTCACCATTAAAATAATGTTTTATGGAACATATACAAGTAGCTACGACAAAGCTTTTAAAACACAACTAATAATTATTTCATTGTCTTCAATTTCATTATCTTCAATTTCATTGCCTTCAATTTCACTGTCTTCATTTGAATAAATGATATTGTTACCCTAACTCTCACCAGCTAGCTGAATGATGGAGTAGTAACCTCCCTCCAGACCTTGAGGAAAGTAAAACATTGTGTTATGGGATATGTTCTCCATGGATATATTTTATGCGACACCTTTATTGTTATGTATAAATTTTGCCTATGGCCCTATCCCACATTTTTTGTATTAAAAAACGCTTGAGAAGTAATATACGAGATATAATATGCTTGGATATTACTCCTTAAGCGTTTGAAGAGATCTACGCACCTATTAATACACATACAAATTTCTAATTGAAAAAATTGCCAACCCTTTGTTGGTTGACGAATTTTGTAAAATGTACCGGTCAATTACGTACGCCATCATGAATTTAGATTATTTTCGGTGCTGTATTAATGAACTGAACCGTTAAGTGCATCAACATTTACTCACGGAATGACCTTGTTGAATGAATTTTCTTATATCAATGTCTTCCATATTTTGCTGGATATATAATAAGGATTGAACTCTTAAATAAACTTTTAGTTATAACTGAGTCACTTCAGAAGGAAGCACGAGTATCATTGTTCATGTTGTGATTAAACTATATTTAGGCTTTTAAACATTATATTTTTCTTGTTATTTGAAGTAACTTAGTTAAACCTGTATCAAAATGTAAATTTGATATTAGTCAATAAATAAAATTATTACGCATGTGTAAACAAAATATGCGTTATATCATCAAATACGGAAACAACTAGGACATTTTATTAATTTTTTAATGAATGAGAAATGTTACAATTATTTTCAGACAGAAACATTGAACGTAAACATTCTCTGTCTATCTTATTTAATAGTATTTATTATGAAAACCAAATGTGTGAACGCGATACACATATTTGAAACCATTGAGTTAAATTATTGCTCTGGTATCTTATGTCTTTTTTAATTGGAGAAAGAACCACGTTCACTCTTCCATACGCTTCATTCTTCATTTTTCACATGATTTACGATACGTCTAAAAGATATGCGTCACACTTAATTGCTCTAGATCATTAGCGCCTTTTTTGCAATCTTGAATTATCACTTTCACGTTTGGCTGAATCGATATATGCCAATTTTTGCCTACCCGAAAAGGAAATGACGTGATGGTATGTATTACTCCAGAAGCAGTTTCATTAAAATGAACTTTACTTTCTCTCAGTCAAAATTTAAGATATTTTGACTGAAAGAAAAGTAAGAAGCATGAAAAGAAGAAGATCGATACGACAAGATGAATTCGAGTGGGTGGAGCAAAGTCTGTTTATGATATATGGATAGGAAGGTATGGAGATCTCTCCTCTCTACGTACTTCAAAAATAATACAGCGATGTGGTAAGTACGTATTTTTTTTTAAATATACAACGTGTTCGAAATTATCTATGTTCATATGTTCTTCTTTTTCTTCCTAGCTCTATGTCTTCAAGCGCTCAAAAATCTTCTTCAACCCAATATTTCTTCTGACGCCATTTTATCACCTCTAGTACTCCATTCCACGCAGAGGTGGAAGACTTGTTCCGGTCTTATTTGTTTGCGTATTTCATCAATTATGTCAGAAATAATCTAAGTACACTTCAAAATTGTATTTGTTTATTAGGAAAATTGTATACATAACAAAATTATAACATTTCTTCAGTAAAGAACTAGTCACGATGCAGAAATAACATATAATTCACCAAATTGGATAAGATCATGTTAAATTTTAAAACACGTTCTAAATTCCCTCCTATTACTCAATAATTATTACAAAATACTGTCAGAAGGTTGTTTTAAACTACAAACTGCTGACCTAATATTTATCGTATGATATTTAAATGTCTAATTTCAATAAATGAAGATCTTTGAATGCGTTCAGTTCTTTTGAGAGCATAATTGGACGAGTTTCAATGTTTGAAACGGACTTTTCAAAAGGTGCCATTCTTACACGTCATCTATATGGACCAAACATCCAACTCAAATATAATTAAGCTTCAGTAATGATAAAAATCCTTGGGAATGGTCCATTACTCAGCATCCACGCAAAGTATTTAACCAATATCACCGACTAATTAAAAATAATTAATTATATCAATTTTTAACAAGTTTCTTAATGCTTGTCTCTCTAAGAGGGTCAGATAATCTAATTAGACAATTATTCCACGCTAGTACAACAATAAATAACATGCAATCAAGACTTCTTGAAAATTATTTTAAATGTTTCCATCATTCCAACTAGACTTATGTAAATTTTATTAACATAAATTCTTGTTACAAATATTAGATATGCAGCCTACGAGATTTTTTACTTTTGCTCGATTAGTAAATATATACATACCATCACGCCAATACCCAGTTGAGGAAGGCAGAGAAAATAGAACCCCAGACTTTCCTATAACGATAGAAATTTCCGTCTTCTCCATACTCCTACATTTTCTGATACATTTGAATGTTTTTCTTAATTTTTTTCCTTATTTTAAAATTGTATTCACTTGACCCAACCATATGTATATACCACGACATCCGTTTGCGTTTTCATCATACACGTTTTAGTCAAATTCATCACTCGTTGATTCGTCCTTACATGATAAGTTTTTTTTTGCGATTTTCTTCCCAAGTGTGCTTTTTTTAAACACATGCAGATGCGCAGAAATTCCTTATCTAATGGCCGCAACCACCGCATTACTAACGTGACGTTCAACTGGTTTTTTTTAATAATATTTTTAATCTGTTAATGACAGTGGGTTCAAATCCCGAGTTTAGAGCACCCTTGAAGAGAATCTAAATGGCGCTATCAAAAGTGTTACAGAATAATTATTATTCATGTTTGTTTTCCCTTTCTGCCATTCGAGTATGTTAAAATAATAAATATTTATTGGAAGTTTTAGATATTGCTTAATTTGGTATTATTAAAACAATATATTTTACATTTACTACAAGTCTAACCTAATTACTTCAAATAATGTGCATAGTAAAAAAAATATAAATATAATAAGAATAATTATTATTATACTCATTTTTTCCTATGAGTTAACTCAATTATGACTACAAAGTGCATTAAGGAGTTCAATTTATCCACTGATATATGTACGTGCATGGAAAATTTCATTCAATAAGGTCATTCCGGGTGCGAATGGTGACGCTCTTAATAAGGCAGTTCGTGTATACGGTAGAGAAAACCATATTAAATTACGATGACTTAAATCATTGTTAGGTACATTAATGAAAAGAATGTCCATAGTCAAGGGGTTCGGTTTTTTCTGTTAGAAATATGTGTATAGCAATAATGCATAGTTTTCTTCTAACGCTTAAGGAGTAATATCCAAGCATACCGATTAAAGACGTGGGATTGAGCCATGATTGAAATATGTATTTTATCGCCTCATGACTGAACGAGCGTTTATGTAAATAACTACGAACGAAAACTCGATAAATCGTATCCGTTTACTTCCAAGAGCCACCTATTGCCCAGTATAATAGAATTTTAATTTGTCGTAACGGCCACAGGTAGCGCTAAATGTCCAAGTATAATAATACTTAGATTGCAGAAACGTTAACGCAAAAGTAATCATTTTTAAGAAGCAATAAACCTCGATTGAAAGTTCGTGTATTTTTATTCAATCGTTAAATATTTAATAACGTGCATAAGCGGTTTTCTATAAAATATATGTTTTTACTATATGAAAGATTGTTAAACAAACACGAGAAAAACATAATAATATATAACATGGTATTGCTAATCAGGTGTTATTTGTTCAGAAATCAATAAACATGGCATTGGCCTGTATTTACTATACAGTTTTAATCTAATATTTAACACTTTTAGCATAATTCAATAAAAAACATAGAGATATTTCCTAAATTCAAAACCAATTGAAACTAGACCAATTGGATTGGACTTTTTATGTTGGAAGGGGGGTAAACTTCCTAAAGTTCGAAATTTAAAAGCTTTTTTTTTTAATTTTAGAGAAAAAATTGCAAAAGATGTAATGTTTTACATGTCATACAGGAAAATAGAATGCTGGATTATATTAATGTAATATTCAGGTAAATAATTGTTAACTTAATAAATTCTTAATTTTTTACTTGTTCTGTGTATTGTTATACTTTTTTTGAAAAAATGACAAAATTTAGATCATATTGTAATGAATGACCATTCCATTGCATGAACATTTTTTTCGTAATCAAACATCGTGAATTTGCAATGTTTGAGCATATTTATGGCTTGGTAACTATAATTTTGAACATTTGCATGTAATTTCATTTATGTGTATTTCAATATTTTTCTTTCAATATTTTGTATTTTTGGAGAAAAGGGGATTACGAATTTGGAGCGAATGCGAATTTCAGTGGGAACATAAACAAACTGTGCTTCGATAATAAAATAAAACACCACATAAATCATTAAAAAAACAAATAGAGAAAAACAAAATCAAAATGATGCCAATACATAAGTTTCGCTTCCATCACTCTCACACCACGTAATCAGAGTCAGGATCCCGAAGTTATATCGCACACCTGGTCTATATATTCGTAATGTCACTGTTTATTGAACAATAGGGCCTTTTTCGAATACTTTAAGCTCTGCAGGGTTATTGACGACAAATGGGGCTATGTAACCGAATAATTTCGGCGCCAGTAGTTCCTAAAAGAGGCACCTTAAAAGTTGTTGCAATACGATACACTATTGAATAGACGATAGGAGAGAAGACGCATGTACAGTACCCGGCGGTAAATAATACACATCGGACTTAAGAAAGAGACTGTCGGCCATAATCGGCTAACTTCGGCTTTGTTTGACAACCACTGACAAATCGCGACGGAACCCGTGTATGAATGACAGAGACGATGCTCTACAAAGCCGAAGTTAGCCGATTATGACCGACGGTCTCTTTCTTAAGCCCGGTGTGTATTACTTACCGCCGGGAACTTGTATGTGGTTTATTTTTTATATACTTACTAGTTATATAACGAAGCTAAATATTTTATATCCAATTCGTATTTTTAATCCTATTCCAAAACTCAAAGGAACTGACCCTATATTACATAGCAGACGTACAAACATGTTGCATTGGTGATTAAGAGAAGAAATCTACTGTGGCGCTTCACCAAAAATCATGCAACATACGAGTATTTTAAATAACTCTTCGTCGAGGTCCTTCATTGGTGGTGTTACGATTAGAAGATTGATTGATTGAACGAACGATCATCAAGTTGTTGATACTCAAATAGGCACACCCTTTATTACTGTGATTTTCATTTGAAACAGAAGAAGATCATACTGAGATGGTTTGGTATATAGAACGAATGAATGAAGAAAGTCTAACAGAGTATATCTGAGTGAAAGGCGTGATGTATACTCGTAATAAGTAAAGCTGGATCAAGAAAATGACAGTTTGAGAGTGTGAATTTTTAGATTAATATATTTATTCAATGACTAAAGATACAAAAAAATTGAAGAAACAACACCATTCAAATCGTAACAGTAAACCAAACTAAAAATAATTCAAACGTAACAAGAATTGAAAAAGACATTAAAGCTTGAACACACAACACAAAAATTGTAATGACTAAATTATTATAGTTATTTCACCCGAATATTTAGATTCAGGAAATATTTTTTTACGCCTTCTGTTAAATGATACGTTGCACAATTTTGCTCATTAGATGGAATTAAATTATTATTAACATAATAATCAAAACAGAAAAACTAATTGCACAAGAACTTGAAGAAAAATGTTGGCTCAATAAAAACCGAATTAACTCAAGAAGTAGTTTAAAAAACAAAAAATTTTGTCATTTATGTAATCGAGATGAACTCTGTAGCCTAATTGGTAAGTCATCTCTCTTCTAGCCCGGAGGTTGCAGATTCGATTACCATTGATTATCACTTTTTAAGTGTTAATAGTCTGATTTTAACTTCAGGCCTCTTAAACATCTTTCTGGTCGGATGTAAGAGATTGCGTATCCTATATAAATTCGCCTATAAGTATTTTTGAAAGGTTTTACTGTAAATAAAAAAAACCTAATTTTAAACCCGCCTTTAAAGTAAGCTATAATAATGAGAAACTGTAAACTTTAATAATGATTATACAATTTTATTCCAACCGGTGAGTAGAAAAGTGTAATACAACATAAGTCAATCACTGAATAAACACAGATATGATTACAATAATAAAAATAAATAAAAAGAAAGGAATTTAAATACAAACATGCCTTGCATTTTAGTATTAAAATAATGAATTAAAATCTTTATAAATAAAAGCTGAAAGTTCAATATCATTTCTAAAATAAATGAAGAATTATTCGTTCGTGTGCAATAAATTTATAATCATAAGATAACGTCTTATTTAATAGAACATTACATAAGTTTCAGTTTTGTTTTCAAGTATATATATATCTGGTGACAACTTTCAAGTTTGACAAAGATAGTACCAATCAACAAGCCCTGAAAGTAAAAGTACGAAAGATATTTATCAGTCTGTGGTGGTAACTTTTTCTTAGAAAGTCGCGGGAAGGCCAACACTGCGCTGCTGATGTATGAGGAATTTTACAATACGAGTATATTGTGACAGAGTCGTGTTACGTCATTTTACCGCGAATGCCAATTATATTTCTACCTCTCACAGCATGTGACTAAAACTGGCCTATTTTTTTTGGAAATTCCAGACGTTAAGAATCTACAATGGAACCAGAGACGTGTTAAGACCATGATCCGCATTTCTTCATCATTACCAAACTAACGTATGATAATTTTCAAATTTTTATCCTTATCGTTCTTTTGAATTATTCGGACGCTACTATAACTGAAAAATGTGTTTTGTTTTCTTGATTTAATTTTTTTTAAATAATTGCATTTTTTTTTATTTTCGACTGTTTATGATTAAATATGAATACTACACTTCACCTAAAGCTGAATGTGTTATTATCACATATCGGAAGATTTACAAAGGTTCCTTTGTAGTTTGTCATCCCTTGGTAAGTTTTCTACGGTTTCTTACAAAATACATTATTTTCTAAATATATGCAAATGCGGAAAAGTACCTAATCTAATGGCCGAAGCCACCACTTTCCTATCCTTATACTTAACCAACATATATTTTTTTCAATATTTTTAATCTGTCAATAATAGTGAATTCGAATCGTGAGATAGAGCACCTTTTGATGACAGTTTACCTTTTTTTTTAACCTGGCGAGTTTATTGCCCTGTGGCAATCTCTTCCAACCAACCTTCTAAACGGTGCTATATTAATTGTCATTTTATAATAAATATTATTAAAGCCGTATTATTCAAGTGTTTCATGTTATTATTAATTCAGTAAAGTATAACAACAATTTTAGTTTTTTAAACTGCTTCTTGACTCATTTTGGTGTTTATTTAGTTAATATTTTTCTTCAAGTACTTATGCCAATTAGTTTGTCGGTTTTAATTATTATGCTAATCATAATTTAATATCATATAGTAAGCGAAATGGTGCAATGCATTATTTTACAGAAAACGTAAAAAAAATATTTCCTAAATCTAAATATTCGGGTGAAATAACTACAACAATTCTTTAGTCATTAAAATTTTTGTGTTGTGTGTTCAAACTTAAAAGTATATTTTTAATTTTGTAATTTTTGTTATCTTTTGAAGTTCAATTGTGCACGTTTGAATAGTTTAAGTTTTGTTTGCTGTTTCGATTTGAATGGTGTTTTTTCTTCATAATTTTTGTAGTTGTATTTTTATAGCCATTAAGAATGAATAAATAAATATATCTTAAACTCACACTTTCAAACAATCACTCTCTTGATCCAACTATAATTTTTACGAGCATACATCACGCTTTCCACTTAGATATATTTTGTTAAACTTTCTTCACTCATTGATTCTACAAGTCAAACCATCTCAGAGAGCTCTTCTTCATCTTACACAATATACTATGCGTATCCAGAAAGTAAGTGTACTGAGGCTCTCACGACCGGATGGATTTTATTTTCGACATGTTGGCTACACTTCCGTGTAGCCTGACCCTTCCCCTCCGCAACGAGACCGGTTTGAGGTCAGTACGTTGAGAAGTGTCGACGCGACAACACGTTTCGTGAAAAATGTCAATCCAATCTCCCGCCAAGTGCGAAATACGCGGCGTCATCCGTTATCTCGTTTGGAAGGGAAAACCTCCGGTTGACGTTTATAATGAGGTGAAAACTGCATATGGTGACAAAGCTATGAATCGTACGAGTGTGTACAAGTGGTGTCGCGAGTTTAAAAACGGTCACGTCACACCTCTTCACCCTCCGCCAAAAAGTTCAAAACCACAATTTCAGCCAAGAAAATCATGGCATCCGTGTTTTGGGACTGTCAAGGCATAATTTTAATTGAATATATGCCTCAAGCAGAGACCATCAACTCTGCAAGATACTGTGAGACCCTAAAAAAATTGCGAAGGGCGATTCAGAACAAGAGGAGAGGCATGCTGACAAAGGGAGTCTGCCTGCTGCACGACAATGCCAGACCACACACGACACGAAGGAACTGCTCGCCTCGTTTAAATGGGATGTCCTGAACCATCCCGCGCATTCCCCTAACCTAGCATCTTCAGATTACTATCTCTTTACCTCCCTGAAGCTGCACATGGGTGGAAAAAGGTTTTCAATCGACGAGGTGGTAAATGAGGAGGTGGAGAAGTGGACGGAGGAGTTGGCGGGAAACTACTTCGAGGAAGGCATCAAAAAGTTGATACCCCGCTTCACCACCTGCATTGAGAGGAATGGCAACTATGTCGAAAAATAGCTTATATATGTACTACGGTAACCACGTAATTTTTTTGTTTAAATAAAAAAAGTTGTAACCTACAAAAAATCAGTACACTTACTTTCTGGATATGCCTCGTATATACCTTAAGTCCACATTCATCCCTAATCAATTTAATGTCATGTTCTATCATACATTATTCCCCCGTGTATTTTACTCAGCGCACACATTTTCACAACATTTATCTTATTATATTGTACTTTACAGTATTTTTAAAATGTACACCATTTTGTGGATTTAGCTTGAAAACGCTACCGTTATATTTTCAGATTAAATTAAATGAAATCTAAACGCATGATAAAATCAGGTTGCTTATAATGAGTAACAAAGTGGCTATCTACCAGCTACCAATAAACCTGTCTATGTTTGAGTATCAATGTATATTATAATGACCCAATAATGATGGAGGATAAGTCCCATGGTACTTGTTCATAAAACTCCCTTGTTAGTCACCAGACTTGTTTACTGTCCCAGTGGCAAAATAATATACCCTCACCTAGCACTCACTTTGTATAATAACTTTATAAAAACATGTACGAGTATATCCAAAAACACTATTTTAATATAAATTGGAACCAGAAAAAAGTTTTTTTTTTTAAATTTATATTTTAAACGTTTCTTTATTAAAATATATTAAAAACAGGTAAATGAATATAATCGATAACTCTCGGTACCTCATAAAATTAAAGACTCGAATCTCGATTAGATCTCGATACCTCAAAGAGAATCATTATGCCGAAATTCAAAATATGCCTTTTGGTAATTGTTTATTGATACTCACTTGGACAAAATATAATTGATAGCGATTGTAGCCGTGAAGACAAGATAATGTATCAAGTTTTTTGTTTGCTTTAAGTCAGACATCCGTGGCCTAGTTGGTATGACGCCTGTCTCCCAGCCCGGAGGTTGCGCATTCAAATCCCGCTGGAACAAATTTGCTAATCTGGTTTTCACTTAAGGCCGCTTTAGCATATTTCTGATTGATTGGCAGAGATTTCCACATGGCTATAAGCCCGCCAGGTTGTACTGTTTACAACGAAATTGCACAATACAAAAAATTGAAGTGATGAACAATTAACATACTCGTATCTTCCCCACATTTCTATAAATACATTTTCCTCCTCCCGTTAAATTTTGATTACTTCAGTTTCTGCATTTTCAAATTCCTTATATGTAAATGAATTAATTTGATTGGTAAAAATTTAAATAAAATTTTCCGTCAGTAAGGTTTATACTTTGTTCAGAGTTTTGTTTAATTAATTTTTTATATTATTAAAGATTTCCAGTCTAACATATCACAATGTTAAAAATAAATGTTTGATTGATTATGTAAGACAAAATTTTTATTTCGAGTATTACAAACTTATTACCAAATATCAACATAGTAAAATTATTGCAAAAAGAGATGCAGACACTAAAAAGAAGAGACGATCGCGTCAATCACAATGAGCAAAGGAGACTGTAGAGAAGCAGTAACACGACAAGTTAAAGCGGCACAATGACAAGCACAACCTCATATGGAAAATAATGATTAACTTCCGTCATTATTGACGAGTTATTCCTTGTTTTATATAAAATATAAAGAACTATTTAACTATTTTCGTTTTTTCATCTAAAACTTCGTAAATGTATTATATTTCTATAGATGTTTTAGAATTTCTAAGACTGAAACTCGTTTCCTCCTTAAATTGCAAAAACTTCAAAGAATTATTTCCTACTCATATAAATTCTTATTTCCTACTCATACTCGTATAAATACTTCAAAGAAAGTCGGTGATATTTGTTATAAAAAATTCCTTTATAAATGCGAATAATAAATGGCGACTTTAATAACAAATTAATTTAATTTAAATATCGTGGATTTACATAAAAATATTCTATTCTGGAAATAATGCATTTCAAATAAAAGATAAAAAATTAATTTCAAACATATTAAAGCGAGAGAATAATATATTTAATTACTTAAGAGTAATGGATCATAAATATGTACAATCTAAAATTTTACTACTTAAAACGAAAGATATCTGTTGATGACTAAATACCTTTCCCCTGAATATGATGCTTACTTTGTGGATATTATTCATATCTGTTACATTTCTTTTTGAAGAACAAAAATGAAAGATTTACTTTCACTTAATGTTGTTTTGAATATTTATTTGTTTCCTTCTTCGTGATACGGCCAAAGCAATCGAATTCTGAAAGAGGGAAAAACTTCTATAATTGCATATATAGAGTATACATGATGAGTTGTATGGCTATAGTAGAATAGAAATATGTGTACCAGGATATAATAAAATGGAGGTCAATGCTCTCTGCTGTTAGTGCAAGAGCAAGTGTTACAAGATAGAAAATAAAAATCAAAAGAAATAGCAGGAAAGTGTGGGCTTTCCAAAATCACTGTGCTTCGAATTCTACACGAGCATCTTGACATGAACAAGGTGAGCGCAAGATGAGGGCCAAAACTCTTCAGTGCTGTTTAAAGGCAACGGTGTATTGAATGAAACCATGAAATTTCATAACTCTGCGGTGGGAAAGAAATAATTTAGTCGATTGCCACGAGTAATGAAACTATGTTTTTTTTACAATGATCCTCTGTTGAAAAGGGACTCGATTTGGGATCGCCACAGCCCAAAAAGTCAAGATTACATAAGCACCAAAAAAGATTATTTATTTTCATTGGCGGTAAAATATTTTATATCTTACAAAAATATTTAAAAAAACACGAATACTGAGTTTTCAATTTATTGCAAGAAAAATAAAGTACATAATTAAAAAATATTTCAAATTATAAAAAAAATTACAATAATCACAGTTATAAATACGATGCATGATCATATCAAAGCAGGCCGCCCGCACCTCACAACACTGATTATCACTCTTGACATTCATCCGGGAAAAAAAACTTAGTACGAATTCAACATTTTATACATTCTGCAATCAGCCTTGTTTATAACTCAACAAACTGTGGTCAAGTATATCGCCAATATCAGCCAATTGTTCTCCTAAAAGCAAATTTTAGGGTTGTCGGGGAATTCTAATGATTGACTTCAACAAGAAAAACATTACGATTACTAGCGAGTATGACATTACGATTACTAGCGAGTATAGCGAGTATGCGAGTATGTATTAATGTACAAATTAAACAATATCATAAAAACAAAACACCGAAAAAGCTGTCACGAGGCGTGAGATTATTGCACGACAATGTACCAGTGCACACTTATGTTTCTGCATAGGCTGTCACCCGCCATATGGGCTTGACTTGTCTCAAGTGATAAATTTAATTTTTTTTAAACTGTGGGCTAGTCACGCATTATGCATCTTGACCTCAGTAAACAAGGTATCTAATTGTATCTTGCTGGGAAATAGGAAGTGAGATCATACATAACTATAATCCAACCGTTTGAGTTCTAAGAAAACACTTTTTAGCTCTCCTGTAAAATATTTTAATTGTCACTTTTCTTGAAAAGTTGTAATATTTTCTCTACTTCTTTATATCAAGCCAATGCACTAAATTATTTTCGCTCAGAATTAGGCCTCCTGGACAGCATTGGAAATTCGTTCCCTAAATCAAGTTCTCTTTGGCTGAAAATACCTGTTCATCAGCAAGTATCGCATGAATTGTTCCTAACCGCAATACAGAGATTTCAATCATAACGCAGAATACCCTATTTTGCTTTGTTGTCGTTGATTCTCCAGTTCAGAGATTTTCTGGTCCTCTAGAACAGTAGGGAATCAGAGGTCTGTTGTACTTATAGACAAAATCCACTCGCTGGTATCCGATGCTTCTCTCCACATTTCCACAGATGTATAGTGAACATAAGGAAACGTTTGGATTTCAACTCCAATGATCTCCACAATGAAATAAGACGCCAAGTAAGTAAAGCTACTGCTGTTTCCTGATGCTTAAAATATGTGGTCTATAGAAACAAATTCATGGTAATAAACAGTAAGGTCAAAGTTTACAAGGCATATGTGAGGTCAATCATAAATTATGGAATAAATTCTAGAACAAATACAATAAGTATCTGCTCTTGACAAAAAAATCATGCTCTGAACTTATTAAAAGTATATTCAGAACTAGAGAAACACTTAGAAGTAGAAACGTTCATATTCATGAAATATGTAAAGTGGGGAGTTATTGGGAGATATGGTGGAAAAGAGTAGACACTGCTGAAGGCATGTGAAAAGAACGGAAAATACAATACTTTAATAAGAGAATGCTTGAAATACTTTCTAACAGTCGGCACCGAGGAGATCTCCAAAAAATGGAATATGAGGTGGAATTTAACATCTCTAAAAAGACGGTCCATCTTTTTTATCCATTTAAGTATTAGATATATGGATGGCGTGTGTAGATTTAGGAAGCACTTGAAGACTATTCTTTTTTGGTAGTATATTAATCTATGATTATATATATAAACAACACACTCATACACTACACCAGTGCTCCGCAACCGGTGTGCCGTGAGCCGGATACAGGTGTGCCGCGGTCAAATTCAATGTACGAGTATTTGACATTTTACAATTTTTCATTATGTATTTAATACACAATAACTGGTGCCAACTGTTGAAAACTGCGTAGTGTGCTTTGTACACACCATGGCCGCACCAAATTAGTCATAGACAAAGAAAAATTACCCTTATGCGTGTCGCTGAAGACTCATGCCTAATTTAATACCTATATATAATATTTTAGCTTTCGGTGTGCCGCGGAATTCTAGGAAGAATTTTGGTGTGTCGTAGGTGAGAAAAGGTTGCAGAGCACTGCACTACACTACCTAAAACCGAAAGTGTTACTATCATAAATCTGAAGATCTATGATTTTGTCTTTATACTTTGGCTTACATTGCTAAATTTTGTGTGGTTTTCTTACCGAATATGTTTATTTCAAAACATATTCAGACGTTGGGAAGTTCTTAGTCTAATAATTGCAGCCACCAGCTTCCTGTTCTTACATTCAAATGTTTTTTTTGTCATATTTGTTTACCTTTCAATAATAGAGGGTTAGAACCTGAGAAAGAGCCCTTGAGGAGAATCTGCTCTGTAAACGGTGCTATATAAATTTTCCTTTCATTATCGTAGGTCTAACTTAAAATAAAGTTGAAGAAAACCTTTAGAGCTTTTAATGAAGTTATAAGTTAGTTAACTTGAAATTCAGGAAGAAACAGAAGGAGGTATTGTAGAAGAGAAATCAGCAGAAGGCAGCGAATGAGCAAATGCTATTGAGGCAAGCTGCACACTGCAAACCCCGCTCTAGCTACAGTTGGGCAAGTCTGCATGCACATTATCGGTTGGGTCATAAATTATCGGACGATGACTCACATTTTATGGCTTGCTACGAGACAGATGAAAGAGGCAATAAAATAATCATTGTTGTTTATATTTCCAGCATCCCTATTGTGCTGTCGCATACATACATATCATCACGTCGTTTTCTTATCGGGGTAAACAGAGAAGAGAGCACTCCAAACTTTCCTATCACAACACACCTTGTTTGCATCTTCTACACCCATACGCCTTATAATATAGCTTCAACGATTTCTCTTAATTTTTACATTTTCTTCTTTCAAAATATCATTCACTTGATCCAACCACACTTTTCTTGGTCTTCCTCTACCCCGCATTTCACTTACATTTGCACTGCATATTTGTTTTGTTAGTCTTGTTGTCGTGAGCTTGCATAATAGTTTACCTATAAAAATCATCTATCTCAGAGGGTTGGGTTATGTAGAAAAAAATTGTTATGAAATATTCATTAAAATAATCTACTTGTATTATGAAAGGTATAAGAAACTTTAAAAGATCTAGAAAAATATAGCATAACCAAATTAATCAAATTCTGAAAAAGAAAAGAGTGATAAGCTTTTGCAGGAGAGTATGCATGACGAATTTTGTTTGAAAAAACTTTTCTGTTCCTCTTCTGCTATCAACAACAAAATATTTTTATTGCTATTCTTATTTAAGGTAGAAACATGGGTTACGGTAATAAAACATAATGACATAATAATTCATTGTTGTGTTTTCATATGGAGGTCCACAAATTTAAAACTGGAACCTTTGAAGAACCATTATTTTTAGTTGTTAAAGAAAGGGGATGACTAGCTTCTTTATCATTATGACCTTCTTTGAGAAGATGGATTAGCTCGTCACTATATATATTTTTTAAAGAATAGATATGACCGAAGTCATAGGTTCTTATGCCCTCGAACACTAAGCGGAAAAAATGCCTGTGTCATTCGAGGGAAGTATGATTCTCGTGATGAAAAGAACACTTTGCGTATGAAGATCACATATATCATAAGTGTTGTAATTGTAGCATAAAAAACTTCAAGAAATCATGCACAGTAACAACTGGCTCCCGTTAGTGATACTAACACCTTTTTCAACATATTTTATCATAATTCAATTTTCAAAACTTTTTGAAAGATTTGCAATCTAAAAAGTTAAAATTTCATGTCAGATAATAAATTTTTGATTTTATCAAAACATGTTGTTATTGTGGTAAGTGAGTAATTAGCACTTTCAACGTTCTGGCACGGTGCACGTGGGATATTGCACAGCAAGTAACATTGAAAATACCGCTTTTATTGGAGCGCATCGGATACGATCGGTTGGTATGACATTTGAAAAGTACAACGGGTTTTGTAACCTGCACGCATAAAGTGACTTTTGACACGCATTATGTGTATTATGGTACCACTAGGGTGGATTAACATGATAATTCAATTAAAATATATAAAAACTCGATGTGTGGACGGTGGCACGAGTTCATATTTATACACAAACTAGGAACTTACGAAAAGTTAACGATTTCCATAGCCTAGTTGGTATGACGCCTGCCTCCCAAATTAAGGGTTACGCGTTCAATTCCGTTGGAACCTAGATTTTATAAAAAAGATTCTAGTCTGGTTTTCATTTAAAGCCTTTTTAACAGATTTATGGTTGGTAGATAGTTATTGTCATATGAAAATAAGCCCGTCAGACTGTACTGTATTAAAAGTGTAATACAATACAAAGCTCTCCAGCAACTCAGTATAGTCTAAATCGGAATATTTGACACACATTAAGTACTTTTTGACGCTAGTAATGACTAACATGATTTTAATCCATTGATTAAAAAAACAGTAAGACGACAAAACACGCATTTATACAGAAACTAAGAAAAACCTTTCGATAGCCCGTAAAGCCTTCGCAATGAAATCCTGAAGACTGGATTGAGCATGATATATTGTAAGAACTTATTATCTTTTTATCCGTAATATACGAATTTCATTCACTTGTATGGTACTTTTCTACAAATCCGGATATATTAAAGAGCATGACCATGAGACCACATTATCTTCAGCCCTAATTGAGTCTTTGGGTTAAGAACAACTTGAGCAGGCAAAGAACTTCGGTTCGTCACCGCACGTGTTGGCAATTACCACCTCGTACGTGGAGGCTTAACAACACTCGCACACGTCTAGCTCGTGTGAGTGAGAACTCTATTTTTCAGGAACCATCGGGAATCGAACCCGAAACTAACTTAAGGAAATCGTTCGAATCGAAATATCAAGATTGATCTTATGATCGTTCGTCATTGACAATCTACATAGAAAAACTTACTAATTGTGGCCAGTTTGTAATTTCATTTCATTAATAAGTCGTACCACAAAACAGAATCCTCAACAATGAAAATAAAACATTTACATTTCTTACTCATTTAAGTAATCAAAATGCATTCCAATAGTGCTAAAATTATTGTTCAGGCCTTCTTAAAAAGCATTTCAAAATGTTAAGTGAAAACTACTTCTTTATATGAATTCAATGTTCCTTTTTACAAAATATTCTATTTTACTATTAAAATTGTCAATGAAAACTTTTCAACACTTTTCAACAAGTGCCTTCTAGAAAAAGACATTCCAGAAGATTGGAAATCTGCAACAGTAATACTTCTCCATAAGAAAGGCGATCAAGAGGATCTTAAGAACTACCGTCCAATTAGCATGCTACCTACTCTATACAAAAATTTTACCAAGAGCTTAACTAACTGACTCTCGAGTACTTTTGACACAAACCAACCACGAGAACAAGCTGGATTCAGGAAGGGTTTTAGTACCATGGATCATATTCAGGTGCTGCGGGAAATAATAGAACGAAGTTAGGAATACGAACTCCCTCTGTACCTAGCCTTTGTGGACTACGAAAAGGCATTTGACTCAGTCAAAAAAGCTGCCATACTAGAAGCTCTAAAGACACAAGGCATTGATAGAGCATGCATTCAGTTGTTCAATAACATCTATAAGGATGCAACAGCAAAAATACATCTCCACAAATCCTCGGAAACCTTCCGAATTGGAAAGGGAGTTCGTCAAGGAGATACTACTTCCCCAAAATTATTCACAGCTACACTTGAATACATCTTTAATAAACTATAATGGGAAAATAAAGGCCTGGTAATTGATGGAAAATACCTGAGCCATTTGAAATTTGCAGACGATATCGTTATAATCTCACAAAACCCGAATGATCTTCAGCTTCAGCACCAACTGCAAGAATTGGCAGAGGTCAGTTAATAAGTTGGTTTAAAAATGAATATATCAAAAACCAAATATATAATGAACAGCTTTGCTACTCCAAAACCAATAAACGTAGATGGAAATCCGCTAGAACTTGTCCAGGAATATGTGTATCTGGGCCAACTTATTTTCTTTGTAGGTGGCATATCGGAGGAAATAGCACGAAGAACAAAACTGGCGTGGAGCTCATTTGGACGTTTGAACAACATCTTCAAAAGTAATCTCCCAATATCCTTGAAGCGAAAGGTCTACAACCAATGTATTCTCCCAGTACTTACGTATGGCTGCGAGACATGGACGCTCACAGTAAAGAACACACAAAAGCTCCAGACCGCACAAAGGGGCATGGAGAGATGCATGTTGGGATATACTAAAAGAGACCGTAAACGAAACACCTGGATTTGAAATATAACAAAGGTAGAAGAGGTTATACAGGTGTGCAAAAGAATGAAGTGGCAATGGGCAGGACACGTAGCCAGAATGTCAGACTCCCGATGGACATCCGAAATAATCCAATGGTACCCAAGAGGCATAAAGAGGCCCAGAATAAGACCGAAAGTACGCTGGATTGATGAAATCAGGAAGCAAGGCAGCATCACATGGCATCAACGAGCAAAAAAACGAACTATTTGGAGTCAACTTGGGGAGACCTTCATCCAGCAGTGGATCGACCCTGGTTGACAATGATGATGATGATATATTTCTTTGACCTTAAAAAATATATTTGGTTACTTTGAGGTGTAATATATTTAATGCTTTGTTTTTACCGTTCATCACCTAACAAAGAAGGCAAAAGACTTTGAAACCGGTAGTAGAACTCAATAAATAAAAAAATGGTGAATGCAAAAGCAAAAAGTTTTTCATTTATTTTATAAAAAACCAGCTACATCGATATTTTTAAAAAAATACAATATACTCGTAGTTCAAACACATTTTTAGTTATTAATTACTAACTTACTTTGACGAGTCAATAACTGGCCTACTGCATAGTCACGCCGGACTTGGGAACAATAGATGAACCAAAAATAAAAAGATGAAATCTTTTAACGTCTTACGACACTACACAAACTTTTTCTACGCGATAAAATCTGATACTTCTCATATAATGAACTTGCTATGTTAGCGCATCCACGTTAAACAACGGTCAGTCTCCCAACAGTTTTAAAAATATCAGCTTCCCAAATACCCTACAAAGACATCTATCATAAGTTTCAATTTTGTTTCTTATTTAGTTTCTTATTATTAGTTTCTTATCATTAGTTTCTTATCATTAGTTTCTTATTATTAGTTTCATATTATTTGTAATTTATTTTTAACAAACACTGTTTATTCCACTTTTTTGGAAAAAAGTGGAATAAACAGTGTTTGTTAAAAATAAATTACAATGTATTTAAACCTCCACAACGTTAATGCCTTAACTATAAACAACATATTTCATATTATTAGTATCTCATCATTAGATTTTTATTATTAGTTTCTTATTATTAGTTTCTTATCATTAGTTTCTTATTATTAGTATCTTATCATTAGTTTCTTATTATTAGTTTCTTATTATTAGTTTCTTATCATTAGTTTCTTATTATTAGTTTCTTATTATTAGTTTCTTATCATTAGTTTCTTATTATTAGTATAATATCCTAAATCCGTTTTCTCCTAAATAATGCTGAGTCTCGAGTTCTCCTGAATAATACGTTGACTTTCATAACAACTACTTTATTTCACGTTTTCTTACGTTACTAACATATTTTATAAATTAACACCATGTACATATATACTCAATCATTAATTAAGTCCACTTTCTGCCCTAAAGTCTTCCGTATGTTCAGTACGCATACTGCTTTCGAAAAGAGACTTCTGTGAGAATCGTATTAATAAAACCCCGCCTTACATGTCGATCTGTATCTCTGGGTGAATATAATTCTAGAGCTTTAGGAGTATATCACTTAAGACTGCATTTCCTACTAAAGCGTGCACAGTCAATTTCTCAGCTGCTGATAACTTCCTAGCGGAACCGGAACAGTCGGCCGTAACAGCGTTCCCAGGATCGGCACTAGGTGAAAAAAGAATGTACAACGCTAACAATGAAAATATAGTGAAAAATATAAAAAACAATTAACATAAAAAAATATATACGGGAAACTAAACGAACAGGTCTTCAAAAGGACTTAAAGCATATTTTTAATATAACTTTATAACTCCTACGATTTCTCGCACTTTCTTACATTTTCTTCTTTCAAAATATCATTCACTTGAGCCAATCCTATTTTTACTAGTCTTCCTCTTACACGCTTTCTACTCACATTTACACTTCACATTTGTTTTGTTTATATTTCTTCGTTCATTCGTTCTACATCAACAATTAACCTCAAAGTGCTTTTCTTTATATTTCTTAATAAGTCAGCCTTAAATTCACATTCATCCCAAATCCTTTCATTCCGTTTTCTGTATTACGTTTTCATACCATGTATTCTTCATACACGTATTTTACAATATTAGTTCGACTACTTTCAGTCTTTTTCCATGTTAATGTTTCGTTTCCATATATCAAGCTTCATATTAAAGTGTTGTTGTGATATCTATTATATATTCTTAGCAGATTATGATACAATTCGGTTTAAGTATATATATTTAAGTGTCACATAACATAGTAATTGTTTCCTACCGCTACCGCAACTCTTCCACCATCTGAAAAAATATTATCTAAATACAGAATTGCTTTATTTCTTCAAATCTTTCATTGCTTGCCCATATATCGCATTTACTTTTCCTTTCACAATTTTAATTATCATAACTTTTGATTTGGCAACATTTATTGACAGACCTTTCTCTTCCCATCGTTCATTCAATTTCAATCTCATATTGATTATTATACAAGAGGTTGATATAACAGTTTATTTTAACCTATATAGGGACAAGAACCAGCCCTGAATTCATCTATCACCCAAGTTCAGGAAAATCAAGCAGCTTGCATGATTTCCTTCCTCGTCAGAGAGTTTGTGATTAATGCGTACCCCTCGACTGAATGCAAGCCATTGCACCGATGGCGCTTATAAATCTGGTATAATTAATGCATTTTGTGCAACAAAGTAAGCCTTCTGTAATGGAGAAATGTTCAACATTTAGATAGTTTGTAATCGGTGAGCTGTGAACACAGGCAATAATACTTCTTGTTTTTCATACTTTCAAGGAAAACATGATTTTTCTATGCTGAAAGTATGTTTTATTTCAGCAAACAAGATATCGCTAGTTTATTTGTTTTTATTTAATTCGTATAGTACTCTTTAATACATCTATATTAGTAAGCAGTGGTCGTATTACTTTCGGCCCCAGTGATCGAGCCTAGTTTAGATACATTGGACTCAGAATCTGCGATTCATCATTAAACGTGTTGGTAACTCTACCGCATGTGAAGAGACCACAACACTCACATCCGTTTTCAGCTCATACGAGTATTGTTACTAGATTAGCACCCTTTTTTTCTTGATTACCATTAGAAAACGAACCCGATAACCCCAAAAAGAAGTGAAGCATCTTACCAACTAGGTAACTAAAGTCGTCATTTTTTATAGTTAATTTTTCAGAATTGCCCACATATGAGTCTTTTTAATTAATTATATTCATAACTCTAACCTCATAATTTATTTTTAATTGTGTCCGTATATATAGTAGTAAACAAGCATCTAATAATTAATTAATTTAATGCACAATTAACTGCTCGTTACTCTATACCGCATTAAACATATCAAGGTAGGCACTAGCACATATCTATTAATATTTTTCATGGACGGTCAAATGTGCCATGCAAAATTATTAAAAAAACAGAAGTCAGTAATGCTTTCATTACGAAAAAAAATATTGTTTAAATAAAAAGGCATAATTTTTAACAATTAAATAAAAACCGAATAAAAATATACAATAAACTACTAAAATAACATATAAATAAGCAAGTGCACAAGTCAAAATTATTTCAAAAATATAAAAATTGAACAATATACACAATTCATTATACGATACGGGACCGTCTCGAGTCAGCTGCTTGCACCTCGCCACACCAACTGTCACTCTAGACATTCATACATAATGAATAGTAATAGTATCATTTTCGAGAATGTTGCGATTGAGTTGTTAATAAAAACATTAAATCTTACGTCCTACTGCAAGGCTTATATAAGTTTAGTTTTTAGCCTTTAATTTTTCGTTAACATACTTTTCACATTTAAGAATGTTTAAGGTTAAGAAGATAGAGTATGAATGTTTCAGCTGAAATTTTTAGTATTTGAGACAAATAAATGAAATTTGTGATTAGGAACGAGATCACTTCGTCACAGGGTTTGACTAGTGAAATGGTTGTCTATATCCACAAATGGGGGGGTTTCAGTATTGTTCAGCAAACGATTTGTATTTCCATCAAAACGATGTAAATTATGAGTTTTATGTAACAGATAGGAAAAAAAGCAGAAAATTTCATCTTCAATAAAAAATAAGTTATAAACACAGAGACTATTTAAGAGCGAAGATCGAGGAAAAAATAAACAAGCCATTGATGAAAATGATGACAAAAGAAATGGTGATTTATGAGAATTTGAATAACAATTATGACACGATACATGACTGTAGACAAGACAAAAACTGTTGCTGTGGACAAAAAGGCAAACACAACATTTTGAATCCATTGCAGCCTACATAATCAGGGTGATTTAAAACCAACTACCATCTAACGTCTTCGTTATATTTTTCATTCGTATGATATACTTGGGTATGTCTACATAGTGATGTGAACATTTTGAAGTGCATGACCATATAACATTGTTGTCAAGAGACAAAGAAGTTGCTACGTAGCTTGCGGTTCATCATCTTACGTGGTGGCATCCCTAAAGTGTCCAGATCGGCAATCATAACCTCGTTGACAAACTCTCAACCAGACTGGAACGGTTTATTTAAAGTATCAATGAGAATTGGATCTGAATGCATATGAAAAGCATGTTACTGACTGGATCATGAAGGTCAGCATGCTTTGATATGGAAGAATTGATTTTCTGATATTATTGCACATTGTATATCATAGTTGATAAGTTGGCAAGTGGTAATTTGTTCCAACCAAACGAAGTGTACATTTGATTTACAAAGTTTTGAAAGAAAGGTGAGAAATTTACATTATTCATATAAAGAAAAAAATCTATGATATAAAAAATCAATCAAAAACCAATAAAAAAAAGCGATCCTTTTATCCCTTAAGTTATCAAAAAATCAATTGTTAGTTACAAAACCTTTAATATTTTAGAGAATTCAAACAATTTATAATATGCAACGAAGACTAAAAGTATGCTTAGAACTAATTATATGAAAACATTTAGATGGATTGCAGGTAAAACACTTGAGATAAAGAGAGAAACTCCCTTATCTGTGAAATATACGAAGCAGAGAATACTGTAAGATAGGGTAGAAACCGCAGAAGATATTAGCGAGGGCATGTGAAAATTATGGATAACACAAGAGTTCCTTACGTTAACCTTTCACTTCCTGTATCCGCGCGTTCCGGTGCTGTGTATTAAATACACATCAATATACATGTAAAAATGAGCGATTTAAAATCGGAAAAATAAGTATATTCATAGCCAATTGCTTAAATTAATTAAATTTTAAGTAAAAAGTGATAATAATTGAAATTTAATTGCTGAAAACATGAAAAAACATCGGCCGACGTTCGCAAAACGGGCGAAGCGACCACTTCAAATGGTTGCCCGAAACTACTGAAGCGAATGAACTGAGATTCTATTTTTTGCGCTCCCACATACCAAAGTAGAGTGAGAGTGAGACGTGAATAGCGTCGCTTCCTCACCCATAGCGGTTTTTTAGAATGAATATGCTTATGTGACACACTGGCACACGTTTGATTGTATTGGTGAATTTATTCCCGATTTTCACAAAATATCTCTAATGTGGCCGATAAGTGCTTATTAATATTAATATTGTTTTTTTCGTTCAATGCGTAAATGTATTACGGAGGAATACCTAAAATCTGAAACCAGTATTTATTATATTTATAGAGATATTAAGTTTTTAGAAGCAATGTGTACTAGTTACACATCACAGGGAAGGAAGAGTTAATAATATAATATATGAAATATCCTTTTGGCAATCGTGTCCCAGGAAGACCTCCAAAAAGCAGGAAAGATAGCTGGTAGTCAACATATCAAGTAAGATAGTCCTGATAATATCAAACCACAAGTCTAACTTAAAGGAAAGAAGAAGAAAAGCGATTCCATAAATAAAAAGTTTTCCGATTGTTTGAATACTTTCCTTGTCTTGACACCCGTCCCGTGTGACAGCTGCATAACAAATAATATTACGTGATGTTCCGGCCCGGCTGTGCTTGGCAGATATTATGTAGGAAAACTGTTCCGGAAACAAGTCCACTTACTCTATGACCTTACTAAAATATCGATAATACAGGCTCCACAGAAAATATCAACAGGTGGATATAACATTTTTGATTTACATATTTTTCTTAGTTAAATTATTAATTATTTATGTAATACTTTTATGTAAAAACTACACGACTCATCACTTAAATTTTTTTCCTCATCATTTTTAGCCTTGCAATCCCCCGAAAGATAAAAAATAGCCTTCGTGACCCCCCTACCAACACTTCTCTTTTTTTTTGTACACTTAAGTTATTTTTATTTTTTCGACCTTCCTGGGGCAAACAGATTGAGAAATGATGCTTTATATATTAGCAATTTCTTTCACGGTTAATCATTATCAATATTTATAACCTTTTGTTAAAAGCTTCGTAAGAAGAAGTACTGTTCGTAAGAAGTAGTTTTTTTCTATCCTGTTCAATTATTATTATTATTATTATTACACATGACAAGAAATATACACAATTTGAGAAAAAACAACAGGTAATTTGATTTGGACATATAATTTTAATGGATCTGGGTTTGTTGCCTTTCATTTGTCGTATCCCCAGTAAACTAGGCGTTTGCCTGTATCTCACTGAGGATATTTAGCATGAAAAAATAAATCGATACTTTTTTCCGATTTTTGATAACACAAAAAACCCCGTTGCACGCTCTCATCAACCTGACAAACAGTGACACTCAACTACAACTGGAAACATCTTGCGAAACTCAACTCCTCACACATTATCACTCCAGAAAGACCAAAAATAATAATAATAATAATAATAATCAATAATACCAATGTTTTTTTTTATTGTTATATTACGAAACCATAGATTTTATTTCCACTTTTTTCAAAAACTAACGTTCGTTCCATAAATATACAATGCCATAATTGTAACTGAAAACCATAGATTCCATATTTTTTTATTTTATATACACATTTTTTTGCAGTTATGTAACAAATTAAGTTTAAAAGTAAACTATAAGGGCAGGCTAAGATTTCATTGAGCACTGGATTATTTAATAAATAGCGTGATGATACCTTTAAAGCTCCTTTTACTTGATATTTCTATACACCTCGATACCCCTATAAACGTACCCTTTAATATATTCAAATTAGTGTTTTAGACATATTGAAAAACGTGGCTAAGGAACGAAAATGGCTTCGGTCCCAATAAGCGAGTCATCAGGTTTTAAAACCTCTGGAGTATGCTTGGAACTTGCTGTTCGTTATTGAACATATTGACAGCACTACAGCTCGACGTGTGCTATTATTATTACCAAACGAACTCTTTTACCAGAATGGCGCTATGTTTAAGTTTCTTTAATTATCATCGGGAATCAAATACAAAGCCCTCGGGTGTAATTCAAGGGTGGGCTACGGAAGTCATCGTAGAATGTGATCTAAGAGAAGCATATGTGTTAAAATATCTCATATACACGTATATAAAAAAATTGATCAATAGATAAGTTTCTTTTTCAAATTCAAGTTGAAGAATTTTTCACTTAAATTGAACTTTTTTAACTTAAACAGCTAAACTGTTATAACGTATAAGTGTACAGCACAAATGAGGAAAAAATATTTAAACGAATGAAATAAAAATTCCTTTCAGAATAAATTAGTGTGATAGTCAAGAAAAAAATGTATAACTTTGGTGAGGAAAGCAGTAAATACTTTGTAATACTCCGGTACCCATAGTATGTATTACATTATAGGTTTGATCTCGTAATACTGTCGGATATAGCAGCTTCCTTAGTACCGCTGTACTCATAGCTATATGATGCCTGCCCGCAGCCCACTGCTGGTGCTGGCGCTGGGTAAAGTTCAAGAGAAAGCGGTTACTCTGCATAAAACCCATTTATCTAACATCTGCATTCTTAGCACATTCGAAACTGGCTCTTGCAACTGTAATATGTTCAATCGGAATATATGCAATAATGCGCAAATCAATGTAATTTTAAATTTTCACAGTCGACATTGCTGGTTTAATAATTTTACATTCACGTTTTGTTTTCGGTGTCTTGGGTACATTTCTTGGTGGGGTCTGTTGTTTCAGACTTTTTACCCTTTAATTAATTAAGTTGGATTACTAAAAGCCTGGATGTTACAATGTATGACTCTTACTCCGGTAGCTCAGTATAGGTAAAACAAGGCTCAATAAGATCTCAAGATGTCGTGGGAAGAGGTAGGCATTCGTCAGTGCTTGGGTAGGTATAAATACATAATGAAACACATATTTGCTGTTAATTGGTTATATATTTAATCCTGACGAGCTGATACTCCGTCAGGAAAATCAAATGGGCAGATTTCTCTCTGCTACTCCGCTAACCTTTCAGATGGACAGGCAGTCGAAGTAATTTATTATCACACAACAGTCCGTTGCGGAAATGTGTCAATTCTCAAAGATTAGATCTCGCCAATCTCTAGAATACTCAAATATCACCATAAAATGACAAGCAAAAGAGGATAAATAAGGTTGATCTTACTCCAAAACAGGACAAAATGTATTATCCCAGATCCGCTTCAAGTGTATGACCAGGTCGACTCGTATATGGCCCTCTGACCTTATACTGTTACTACAGGGCCGCTGATGTGAAGAAATTCCCTCAGTGGTTGGCGACCGCCAATTCGTGTCGTAATACACCCACACGACTCAGTTCCTCGGGAATTTACCGGACAAATTGTATCAAATAAGAATGAACAATCAAATGTGAGAAAAGCTTGTTCAAGTTCGCGAACAGCGTCAAGACGAGAATGATGTTGACTTGATAACTTCGTGGCGAGAGAATGAGCTCGGAAGATCGCGGTCCCTTAATTTAAGGGATCTCAGCCTAGCGCCGCCATTTTGGAACTCTATAGAAAGTCCCTCGCGACCGTTAAAAAAATCATAAACCTTTTCGTTATTTTGCCAATGAATAGTCTATTTAAACTTTCACAGCGTAATTAAGTCGAGAATCCTTTTTGTATAACATCCGGTGAAACTTATTGTTTAAGAGACAATACTGGACCCTTCTTTTTTTTAATGTATCTCGAGTGAATTGTTATTCTCAGCCGTTGTTTTCAATATTTAACTATGTCCGTAATAAATTAAGCTCGACGTATTTCTTTAGAAAGGAGAAGAGAAATTTTTTGACCCCTTTTTTCTCTCTCGCATGACAATCGCGGTCATAAAAGCGCCTTCGCCCTAGAAATATATCTTGCGCAAAGTTTTATTTTCTTTTCTTAGTAACAATAGTTATCTGTGACTGCAATAAAACAGATCGCAGACGGAACACTAATTACCGATCCTCATAAAGTGTCGTGTATTTCTATACAAATGGGAAGACAAGCCAGCCACTCGAGGCAGTTAAGTTTGAAACAATAGGAAGCAATCCTTCTCGAAAATGACGCAAGATCTCCCTTTGACTGCTCTGGTTCACTATTTTTAATGGTTATTTTTTAACTACAATAAACTAATTGGTCGGCCGTACCCAAGTCCTGACACTCCATTTTATGTTACCGAAAAAAAAAAAATAAAAAAAAAAAATAATAATTCAAGTACTGATTACGGCCCTGTGTCAATTGGTCATACACCTGCTTGCCGAAACAAGGATTAGATACTATGCTAAAGGGCATGACGTTACTGGGTCATGCCGGATACGCTCGTGGACGATTTAATAAGCCCCTGCATTTGCGAAAGAGTAGGAAACCACGAAAAACTAGCTCTCAGGGCTTCCCTATCTAAGAACACCTGGAAACAGTTAAACATTTTATAGAGCAAGGCACAATACAGGAGAACATCAATTATCGCCTTCCCCTCAACATGGTTACACATAATAAGTCTTATTATTATTTTTACAAAAAAAAAAAAAGAAACATACAACATTTAGGATAACAAGACAAAACAGTCACAAGAGTAATGTTCAAGAACAGATACTATCGCCTTCTCTACAGCATGGTTACACCTAATAATTCTTATTAATTTACAATAGAAAAATGTACAAACATTTAAGATTACAAAGGCAACACACTCACAAGAGTAATGCCCAAAAACAGATCAAGTTACTTAATAGTAATTATGTTAGTTCACAACGGCTTCCCCAGAACCGGATCCGATAGTCTGCACTTTTAGGGGCACTGATTTAGTTTCTTAACCTAATCACTTAAATTAAGGAAGCAAGGTGAGTTTCCTCCCGCTTGTCTGGTGATCTTTGATATTGCAAGATACAAGTCTGGCGATATATCAATAATGAGACTATATAAGACACATTTAACATACGATTTTCCATTACACGGCCCTGAGACACCACTCATAGGGGCGACATCTGACTATAGGCCTCCTCCAGGTCTAACAACTGACAAGAAACAGTTACACTTGGTTATACAATACAGCAAATATGTGTTTATAATATCATCACCTCGGGGATCGTCATCCCTTTAGTGCCAATTCTCGTGCTAGCCAGAGTCGTCAGTGCGACGCCCACCCACATCACGGACGGTGCCAAAACTCGCATGATCCATAAAATACCATGGTTATCCGGGCACCGACGGTGCCATGAGCGTCCACCTAGACCGGGAGCACATGCAAATTTGGGTTCATGACGCCCATGGTTGGAGTCACACTCAACAACCCCCACTGGATGTATATAGGCCATCCGTAAGCCTCCACTGGATGTATATAGGCCATCCGTAAGCCTCCTACTGGATGTATATAGGCCATCCGTAAGCCTTTCGCTGATTGGTTGGAGCCTACTCCACAACCGTTGTCACCAGTGCGACACCCGCGGACCCAAATGGCGGAGCCAAGTTGTACATGTTGTCCACGCACAAAACTACGGTCGTCCTTGTCCCAATGGTGCCCACGAGCGCCCACCTAAGTCGTCGGTGCGACGGCCGCAGAACCAACGGGCGGACCCAAGATACGCATGATGTCCCCACACCATGCTACCTACGTCCGGGTACCGATGGCGCCACGGACGCCTGCCCACCTGGACCGGACTGACAATAAAACCTTTGTCACCAGTGTGACGCCTGCGGACCCAAAGGGCGGAGTCCATACACACTACTATGGAGGTCCTGGTACCAATGGTGCCGCGAGCGCCCACCTAAGTCGTCGGTGCGACGGCCGCAGAACCAACGGGCGGAGCCAAGATGTGCATGACGTAGTCATATCATACTATGCACCTCCGTGTACCGATGGCGTCGCGGACGCCTGCCCACCTAGACCGGACTGACAATAAAACCTTTGTCACCAGTGTGACGCCTGCGGACCCAAAGGGCGGAGTCCATACACACTACTATGGAGGTCCTGGTACCAATGGTGCCGCGAGCGCCCACCTAAGTCGTCGGTGCGACGGCCGCAGAACCAACGGGCGGAGCCAAGATGTGCATGACGTAGTCATATCATACTATGCACCTCCGTGTACCGATGGCGTCGCGGACGCCTGCCCACCTAGACCGGACTGACAGTTACAAAAAAAAAAAAAATATACAAAACAACAACAAAAAAAAATCATTGGCCGAAGCCTCACAATTAAAGGATATCCCATCGAAAGCCCCCCCCACCAAAGCACGCACCCAATCCTTTTCATTCATACTTCCCAGCAGCACTTCCCAAACCCCGGTAGCAACCCCACTCATTCCCTATCATGGAGCTGCCTTCCATTCAACCTATACGACCTAGTGCCAGGTGAGCGACCCTTGATAGAACAGGATAAGGAATTGGTAAGGATGTATCCAATGTGACATCATGAGGAAGTGAGCGTCGACGCTCTATCAAAAGACGCGCATACAAACGCTATGCTATCAGCAAAAATCACCACTCATTGTCCAGCGCATGGTCTATTGAGCGCCACCATATTTTTTTCTTGGAACATGGAAACCTAATTTGGTAAAACTGAATTACCACAAGTGCCACGGCAGCTCTCGCGTCAATTCACCGTAATGGAGCCTTTATTCCACCTTGGCGATGTCTTTGACGCGAAATTTACCTGCCACTTTCCCCTTCAGGTCAGACAGTTCATATATTGTGTCGGAAATTTACCTTGTGACCACACACTTGACAAATCGGGGCGCTAATTTGTTGCTGAAATATCGCCCAGCGTTTGATTGGCTAGAATACCCTCTCCATACCACCTGTCCAACTAGGTGGTTTATAACCTAGGTGTAAACTACACCAAGCAGCGCTTAGCTTCCAGCCTGCCACAACCTATCTGTACTTTTAACCTAAAGGTTGTTCCCTTTGCCTTATACCATTAGTTATTGCAAAAAGTGCGAACAAAACGTTCTTCCGGCACGGCCCCTCTATTCGGAGAACGATCCATGATGGGGCAGGGTAGAGATTATGGCGAGGAGAAGAAAGGTGAACTCATCTTGCTATTCTCACAGTATCATTGAGGCATGAACAATCCTTCCCTAGGTGTTCGCATCACTCGCATTGGTTTACTCTAAACCACTTGACGAACACGTAATTAATGAGGAATTAAACCTCTCCTATACTAGTCTTCTGCGGATCATGGCGGGGATATTTATTCCTCATATACCTTTAACTAATAATTTTCGATGACGCCACCTCAACGATGAAGTTTAAACAACTTGCCAACTTTATACTACGGCCAGCATCGTGAAAACATGCTCCGCTCCCGATGAAGGAGGTTAAACGAACATGTTGCTTCAATACTGCATGGTATACTCGCTCGCTTGTATACAGACATGCGCCCTAAGGTCTCTGATTTCCTGCCCGAGCACAATAAAGTTGTCACCACGCGTTATATATGTAGACGTTCTAAAAATCAGGGTGTGTAATACCCTTGCGATAGAAAAACAAATCAAAGTTTTTTTTTCGCCCTTTGGTGACATACTTGTACTAATTAATCAGCGATCTAGGTTTCTATTACATCTGCGGTATCATGAAGCTTATGGCTGGCGAGCTTACCGCAAGGCTAGGCGTTGTTTCGAAAATTAAACTGAACTAACTACAATATACGGGTAATACGAGTAAAATTCTAACTTATTTACCATGCCGCTGGTTATGAAACTTCTACAATATTACTCTCTACTAGGAACCCTCCTGAGTTCGTCGCGGTACGTAAGATGACCTAGACATTTGCATGCGTCATCGCAAAATTCGGATTTGTATAACCCTGTAGTACGGCTTCCTAATACACGCACAGGCACAAACAATTATAGCCGTACGTCTAGAAGGCAACCTCAAAGGAACACAATACCAAATACAATACATAGGCACAAATACAATACAATACTAACAGAAATGAAATTATAAATATAATTAATGCAACAAAAAAAATTACAATTCAGGACAATAAGATGTATGCATGGCAGATAATCAGATACGGAAAAACACACAAGAATTATAACTCTCAAGCCTTTACCTGAGATCAATAAAGTCAATAATTAATTATCTCCAAGACTCTCAGTCCTGTTTGCATATTATTAAACCAACATGGTACAGAACCCTGGTCACCCTGATCGGCGAACAATTGTTCCATCATTCGTTGCATCTCAGCAGGAATGTTTTTTAAGCCAAATGGGGTGACCACAAACCGATATTGTCCCCGGCCCTCTACAAAGAATGCCGTCTTACATTTAGACTCTTTGCTTAATGGCATTAGCCAAAACTCATGGCTCAGATCTAAAGCAGTGAGGTAGCGCGTATCTCGAAGATTGTCGAGAATTCGGTTGATGTTAGGTAACCGATAACAGTCCGTCTGCGTCACGGAATTTAGTTTGCGGGGTCCAATACGATTCGAGCAGAAGCATCCTTTTTCGGAACAATGGAGGCATTATTGAGCCATTAACTCCTACTCGAATGAGAAAACGATTCCGGCGTAAGCCCGGAACGCTTCAAGAAGGGAATACCGAGCACCAAGCAAGTATCTAAAGAAGGAACTACCTGGAATTCCACCAACACAGTTTGGTGATCATAATGTAAGGGCAACTGGATCGTACCCAGCACCCGATGTCCCTGACTATCAGCCGTGTGAACGACTCCCTCAGTAGTTCGCATAATAAACCGTAAGTCCTTAAAATTTTTATACAGATTACCACCTATTACGTTAATTGCTGCACCTGAATCTAGCAACGCCCTAAATGGTGAGCCCTGAATTTCACAATGAAGATAGGGTCTCTCATCCCTAGCATTTGAAATTTCTATGGCACCAAGGTTACGGCTATTATTTCTTAATTCTATTGTATTTGACCAACCCCTTAGCTCCGAATTACCTTGACCGGGTTGGTCCCCTATCTGTTTTTTGGAATTAAGGAGCTCGGCGGCGGACGCGAAGTATCCGTCAGCAAAGTAAAAGGTCTAGAAGTCTCGGCACGACTCCTTACGCGATTACTTGGCGACTTATCCGGTTCCTTCTGGATAAGTGGTTTGTGCGGACAGTCGCGGGCAATATGATGCGGAAGATTGCACAAGAAACACCTCAACAAGGTCGGCCCTCTACCGATAACCTTCTGTGAGACGGATGACACACGTGCCCTTACCCTTGGCTGCATCTGCAGCGGCCGGGGTGATACCTCACCACTCCTGTTCATTTGTTCGAAAGAGGCACATACTCTTTCCATCTCTCGTACTGACGCAGGCCGCGTACTGACAAGGACTGAGCTAAACCTAACGTGAAGGCCTCTCTTGAACACCTGTAACAGCTCCACCTCCGTCAAGGCAGAGTCCAGTGTACTGTTTACTTCCAAAATTCGTGATATATAATCGGTGGAAGATTCTTCGTGACCCTGCTTGGATGCCCAAATATCCAGCTTTCTATCTACCATAAAACTCTCCGATTCGAACCTCTCCAAAAAATGTGCCTTCAATGTAGCCCATCTCATAGGGTTCCTATACGTAATCCTGAAAAAGGTCAGGGCTCTGTCGCGCAAAAATTCAGGTAGGACGGGAGAGAGAGAGTCTACATCGAACCTACGTGCGTGTGCTATTTCCTCGAGCCTAACCAAAAACTGACGTACGCTACCCGAGCCATTAAACGGATCCACTGGCCACGATGAAAAATTGATATTTAATGGAGGTAATTGATTACCTCTAGTGCTAGGAGACGGCAACATTCCCAAGTCTCTTGAAGGGCAAGACCCGGTAAATGGCAAGGAAGAGTCCGAACGAGGGGCTGTCGCTCCGGAAACCAGTTCCATAGAAAATTCCGGGGCTCCTCGCAAATTAACATGTGCCTTAGACCTTTGAGGCAATATAACCTCTTCTGTAGGAGAGTGAACGAGGCCCCGATTGTAGCTCCATGCTTGCCGACGCAACCTGGGGAGTTTGTTACCCGGAGTGATTCCCCTTTCCATCAATTCCCCAATCAATCTCTCCTTAGTTGCACTCGTAATATTGTCAATAGGACTCATTGTGGACTTATCCTCAGCTAGCAAGGTGAGAGTTCTATCTGAAAGATTAGAAATCCCCAAGACTCTAGGCCACGCTGTTATTAATACGCGTTCCCAATCTCAGGAATAGCCTTCACCAGAAATTCCAATCGCATGTAATCGAAGAAAACAACTCTACCTTAAAGGCCTAAAATAGAATAATTCAATAAGTTCGATCACCCGGCCACGCTATTATAACACCGGTCTACTACTAATCTCGCCGACCAGATGTACGACAGCTAGTATTCGTCAAACTTAATTAGCGAAACAGCCGGACGGCTCTGAACGAATAATGTTATAGTTGGCAAACTTAGTGCTCTAAATATTCTATTTTTTGTTGATGATTTAAAAATCTTCAAAGCGATCCAAACTCCGGAATACGCCACTAACTCTATCCAACCGGAAAGAAAACGTAACGAATTATTCCTTGCCAATGCAACAAGGAACTTCTATCAGCTGCTAAACACCCGGCCAATCACAAGAAACTATGGCGTTCCACTAGCTCTGCCTACCCGATTACCGGCCAAATTCGAGATTATACTCCTCGTAAAACTACGCTCAACTCGATTTTTTCTAATTTTAGAAAATAACTACCTACACTCGCACAGCTTTTATCAGCCGCACGTTATTAGTTGGTTATTATATTTTATTTAATTAATAAATAAAATCCTCAACTCATACACAAAATGACCGCCAAACAAAACGGTACTCGAATCAATTTCCGCCCGACCGACTTGACTGAAGTACAAAGCCTATGCTTTGTTGTTTTAACGGTCCTGAATTGCTTTCGATTCTTTACCGAGTTATACGCCGTTAATCAAAATAATATAACAAAATTATACACCGTATACAATACAACAATGCACAAAATTTCGAATAAAAACAGGAAGAAAAGAAAGAAGAAAACATAAAATTCAAATACACAGTACACAACAAAGCAATGCACAAGATATTCAAATCAAAAAAAGAAAAAAAAACATAAAACTCAAATACACAGTATACAATAAAGCAATGCACAAGATATTCAAATCGAAAAATGAAAAAAGAAGAAAAAAAAACATAAAATTCCAATACACAGTACACAACACAGCAATGCACAAATTATTCTAGTACCAAAAGAAGAAAGAAAGGAAAAAAACATAAAAATACAAATTATACCGTCCAAGCCCGACGACGAACCTCTAGGTAGGCCCCGCGTTGAAAGGCGGCCAGTTTCAGACTTTTTACCCTTTAATTAATTAAGTTGGATTACTAAAAGCCTGGATGTTACAATGTATGACTCTTACTCCGGTAGCTCAGTATAGGTAAAACAAGGCTCAATAAGATCTCAAGATGTCGTGGGAAGAGGTAGGCATTCGTCAGTGCTTGGGTAGGTATAAATACATAATGAAACACATATTTGCTGTTAATTGGTTATATATTTAATCCTGACGAGCTGATACTCCGTCAGGAAAATCAAATGGGCAGATTTCTCTCTGCTACTCCGCTAACCTTTCAGATGGACAGGCAGTCGAAGTAATTTATTATCACACAACAGTCCGTTGCGGAAATGTGTCAATTCTCAAAGATTAGATCTCGCCAATCTCTAGAATACTCAAATATCACCATAAAATGACAAGCAAAAGAGGATAAATAAGGTTGATCTTACTCCAAAACAGGACAAAATGTATTATCCCAGATCCGCTTCAAGTGTATGACCAGGTCGACTCGTATATGGCCCTCTGACCTTATACTGTTACTACAGGGCCGCTGATGTGAAGAAATTCCCTCAGTGGTTGGCGACCGCCAATTCGTGTCGTAATACACCCACACGACTCAGTTCCTCGGGAATTTACCGGACAAATTGTATCAAATAAGAATGAACAATCAAATGTGAGAAAAGCTTGTTCAAGTTCGCGAACAGGCGTCAAGACGAGAATGATGTTGACTTGATAACTTCGTGGCGAGGAGAATGAGCTCGGAAGATCGCGGTCCCTTAATTTAAGGGATCTCAGCCTAGCGCCGCCATTTTGGAACTCTATAGAAAGTCCCTCGCGACCGTTAAAAAAATCATAAACCTTTTCGTTATTTTGCCAATGAATAGTCTATTTAAACTTTCACAGCGTAATTAAGTCGAGAATCCTTTTTGTATAACATCCGGTGAAACTTATTGTTTAAGAGACAATACTGGACCCTTCTTTTTTTTTAATGGTATCTCGAGTGAATTGTTATTCTCAGCCGTTAGTTTTTCAATTTTAACTATGTCCGTAATAAATTAAGCTCGACGTATTTCTTTAGAAAGGAGAAGAGAAATTTTTTGACCCCTTTTTTCTCTCTCGCATGACAATCGCGGTCATAAAAGCGCCTTCGCCCTAGAAATATATCTTGCGCAAAGTTTTATTTTCTTTTCTTAGTAACAATAGTTATCTGTGACTGCAATAAAACAGATCGCAGACGGAAC